>LPNX011197247.1:557122-625969 GCA_001517045.1 Pseudotsuga menziesii | reverse complement strand
ACTCAGACTCAGATTTTGATGGCGATAAGGAGACAGGAGTATCAACTTCTGGATACACTATGAGTCTTGGATCAACAGCTGTTTCATGGAGATCACACAAATAGTCAGTTCCAGCAGATTCAACAACATAAGCAGAATATGTGGCTGCAGCTGAAGCAACGAAAGAAATAGTATGGCTCAGGAAGATACTTGAAGATTTGCAAGAAAAACAAGAGAACTCCACTCCATTGTTGGTCGACAATACTTCTGCAATCAAGCTGGCTAAGAATCCTAGATTCCATGATCGAACCAAACACATCAACACAAAGTATCATTTGATTCGACATCATGTAGAGGCCAAGACAGTCCATCTTCGACATTGTTCCACAAATGATCAAGTTGCAGACATCTTCACCAAAGCGCTTGGACGAGAAAAGTTTGAAAGATTCAGAAACACGCTCGGACTTACGAACATCCCTTCGGATTAAGAGGGGGATTGTTAGAATAATTCGTCGGGATTATTGTAAATAAATAATAAATAGGAATATGAATAGATAGGAATATGAATAGATAGGAAGGTGAAAAGGCTGGTTCTCAACTGCCACATTGTAATGTATAAATAAATGTTTCAGCCATGAATATAATTGAATCGAGAGTTATTACCAACAATTACTATACATAAAAAAATAATTTATCATGTACAGATATAATGTAACAAAATTTTTAATTCAAAATGAATAAAAAAAATAATAGATTGGAAGTACACAAACCTCTCCTATGCTTCACGTGTCATTATATATTCTATCTGAAGCTATATTACGACAAAGCTTTGCATAGGCCTTTAGATCTTCAATTCCCATACAATCTAACTCATCATTTGTTTTGTAAACAAAATTTTTCCGGATAGTGGCTCGAGCCCTCTCTCGACTCAATCCAACATCAACTCCTACAAATGCCGAAGTCAAACCTTCAGCAACATTATGCCTTGCAGTTGTCCCAACTTGTGATGTGGACTCCATCTCTGATTTGTAAGTCACAAGCCTAGGTGGACGAGATATCGGAGGTGGAGGTCGAAGAGTACTAGGATCTCTAAGGGCACCTTTTCAATTGCATATCCTCCCCTTTCCAACTCCATAAAACTCAGAATGAATATCAGTATAGTGTGGCTTCATTCCTAAAAAAAATTCAGCATAAAAAAACCTACCAAAATAATTAGGAACCTCATAATTCCATGGCAACCGACCATAGGCTGCAAGAAACAGATCATATAAAAAATGTGGAAGTTCAGGGTGCTTAAAATATTACACTTTCAATGCTTTCCGCTTTAGGCCCTCTTTGAAGTTGAACATTGAGTTGGCATGTTCTCTAGTCACCCTCTCCTTCATAACAACCCACTTGTCTAGACCCATCACTTCTGCCTTTCTTCTTTGCATAAAGGCAACAAAACCATTTGTTGTTGGTCCAAGATCCTCATATACCTCAATGAATTTTTGTAAATAATGCAAAACCATCTCTATACTTTGTTTGTTCTCTGGAGCGAGATCCAAACTAGAAATATCATTTTGTAGTTTGTCATGGTGAGCCCTACAGCTTTCAAGAGTCATTTGTTGAATACCACTTTCCCATGGAATATTGTCCAGTAAATCTGATGGATAGGTTGTAATGGGCGTACAACCCTCAGCTAGTTGGACATATTGCGTCCTTGCTCGACCTTCGCAACCCTGTGTAGGATGACGAGCCTCTTACGAACCTGGCTTTGTTTCCACACTTGTCTCCTGTACAGAAGGTCGAGATCCACGTTCACCCATAGATGATAAGGGGGAATCATCTCTACCACTATCGCCACGTCGATGATCAGAAGAATGCAAACTATACAATAAGCTTGAGTCTCGAGGTGAAGTCGATAATCTTCGATTTTCATTTCAGACACCAACTCCCGAAGAATGTGATGACCTCCTACGCTTCTGTCTCAAAGGCTGCTCTCTTTCCATTGGATATGATATCTACAAGTTTACACAAATATCAATTTCTAAATGTTAATTAATCAACTTCAAAGAGCTAGCTACTATTAAAACTAAGCTTTCAATGTAATATAAATAAAAATACAAAGGTGGTATGGAGAAATAACATATATAAAGACGATGAGGCTTCTTCATGATAAGGAAGATCCCTGAATCCACTAAATACACTGGTATATGATGGTTACTACACATGCTGTATAACGTTTTGACCCTGGCACATGCCATAAACTTGTTTTGGTTCAGAGGCCAAAGGTTGAAACGTAGAGTAATTTGAAGCCAAACATGCTGATCCATTAAATAATTTTGCAAGTCGAGAGGTGGAAAATGTGGGGAGATAGTGTATCAGGCCTAAATATCCAGGCCTGAAGTTCGAGATCTGTAATTCCTCAATCACTAAGGGCCTAACCTTCTACATGTTAATTAATCAACTTCAAAGACCTAGCAACTATAAAAACTAATATTTCAATAAGGACCTAGATATCACTAATATTATCTAATAGTCCTTTAACTGCATGTGCATGAACTACATTTTGCTAAGTATAAAATATAGTCTAAGGCAAGTGCAAGTACTTACCTACTCTACAAACAGACACTACTGCTGGCTAATAGCTACCTAGTCGTGATAGAGTTGTTAGTGAGAGCATCACTATTAAATATAGATAGAGCTTCTATTTCTTCAACTGAACTTATATCGTAGGTGAATCAGCTAGCTCATCCCTGAATCTCATAGGGAGAAAGTATTTCTAGATTATTCTACGTCGTAGTATCGACCGAACTGACATAATCTTGTAATAGATATCTGGCATTCCTTGCCTTCTCTTTGTTTCTCAGCTTTAAATACTTCCACTTCCCTTCTTCTAGGATCTGGAGTGTTTACAATGAATTATATATCCTAGTGCCTCTGGTTGTATAAAGCAATGAAGAGTAAGGGAAGTGAATCAACTGATAGCTATCAATCAGCTATTGTGATTTCATGGATTTATCACATCAAATGGAAAGGACATATAGATTTCAACTTGGACTAAGGCGAGTGTCTAGGGACTGACTACATACACCTATGGATTCCCCCCATTAGTCCAGCCTATCCCTATCGTTTTACGTTACACTTCTGGTTGTTTTCGTATCCATCCCCATAAGAAGATAAAGCAATTATTTCTTTAAATTTGCCTTTATCTATCTAACATTTTCTCTCTATGTTTCGGAAAAGCATGAAATGGAAATGGAACTTAATGCAATGCATCATGGACTAAGATAGTCATAAAGTGCCATGGGACTTATACTTCGGCTAGTAGTTGTATGGACTAAAGCAAGTAGTAGAGCTTATGGACAAAACTATATAGTTATTACACTACAGCTAAATTTGTAATTTAGGCAAGAAGTAAAATGAAAAGGTTTTGAAATCCTGTCCCCTACCAACGAAAAAACATACAGAAATAAATTGTTTACTTAGGGACTTGATGAGCTCTGTCCATTTGGACAGAGAACTCTATCCAAATGGATAGAGTAGATCAGCTCTATCAATTTGTACAAAGCTGATCAGCTCTGTCCATTTGGATAGAGCTACAACCTGTGCAGTATTAAATGTCATTTAGAGATGCTACATACTACAGCTACATTAATGGTGACATGAATTAATCATTGCATAACCAACCAAAACCCCATAAAGTATATATTTATATGAAGTTACTTCCCTCCCACAGATACCTTACCCTACGTAGAAACACCCCCTGCTCTGCGGTCCATTAACTCCCTAGTTCCCTTAGTTTCCATGACATAAAACATCAAATTTTTTGACACCCCAGCTCTATCCATTTGGACACCCCAACCATGGATCTTTTCTTTGGTGGAGTTATTTAAGCCTACATAACCATGGATTCTTTTGGACAGAGCTGTCTAAATATTCTATAAATTTTCATGTACATAGAGAATAAGAATAAGCTAATTAAAAAGTTATGGATTTTTTAAAAAAAGAGTTGTCTAAATATTCTATAAAATTTCATGTACATAGAGAATAAGAATAAGCTAATTAAAAAATATAGAAAAGAAAAAACATTAACAGATTTCAAGTTTTATGTTAAATTTTGTTTAATTAAAATCATTTAAAATAAGTATTACACTTAAATCCAAATTCAAAATCTAAGATCTTATATCAATAGTGCTTCATATGTTCTTTTTATTTTTTTTGCAATCAGCTATGTCCAAATGGATAGAGCTGATTAGCTCTATCCATTTGGACAGAGTTGTTCAGCTTTGTCCATTTGGACAGAGTTGTTCAATTCTATCCAAATTGGCAGAAATTGAACTGTATATCAGATACAATATGCTATTTATTGGCATGTAGAGGTCGAGAGTTTTCTTTTGAGGTTGTTGTAAAACTAGGGAAGTGGATTGTAGGCCCTGACCATTTGTATCGGTTGGAATCGGGTGAAACTGGGATTTTATTCAATATAAACTATACAATGGCAGCCCTTTAGGGAGAACGTCTCCTATCCTAGCCCCTCTTAGAATGGTTCTATCTGTGATAACCAGGATTTCGCCAAGCATAAGCTTTAAGACTAGTATGATTACAGTTTCATATATTTGTATATTATGCATAATACTACTACTTATGGAGTTCTATTACACTATGCTTAACTATGAACACTTAAGCTTGTTTCTCGTTTGTGTTGGATTTGTTAACCACATGTTATCTATGGGAATAGTTTAGGTCATGGATTCTAACCATGTAAGCTTGAATAGGCTTGTAACTCTTCATATTAAACACAACTATATTGAACACTATGTTACTTATACCAATATAAGCTTTGAATACACTCTATTCTATGAGCTTATGTTGTGCTTATAACTAACCTGTATTGATTAGGGAAACTATATAAGTGTAACCTTCATAACCAGTAGTGGAATCACTTGTATTACATTAGCTTACTACCATTGTAATTATGAGCTTAGAGATTACGTAAATACAATAGGTGGAATCATTGAACATAATAGAATGGTTACCCTTGTTTATCATGTGTAATATGAAACAAGCACATAAGCTAAGCTGTACGGCTATTACTCTGTACTAATTATGTAATATATAAAGGTAATCATGTACAGACTAGTGTGTATAGAACATACATCTATCCAAATGGGCAGAGCTGTTCAACTCTGTCCAAATGGACAAAGCTATTTAACTCTGTTCTTACTACCATTGTAATTATGAGCTTAGAGATTACGTAAATACAATAAGTGGAATCATTGAACATAATAGAATGGCTACCCTTGTTTATCATGTGTAATATGAAACAAGCACATAAGCTAAGCTGTACTGCTATTACTCTATACTAATTATGTAATATATAAAGGTAATCATGTACAGACTAGTGTGTACAGAACATGCATATGTCCAAATGGGAAGAGCTGTTCAACTCTAATTACAACATTATCTTTCCAAAATAGCTTAATGGTATAGCTCTGATAAGAGTACTCATAATGATGACTTAACAAAGGTTAGACAAGCTTTACCTCACAGTACTCATAATGATATAAAAGTTAGGCAAGCTTTACCTCACAGTCAAAGGGCAACACAACAACACCACACCACGAGAAGACCACGTACACCTCCACAAAAAAACCTCCACGCCGATCGACCTCCACGAACAGAACTCCAAGCCAAGAGAAAACCGGATAGATAAGGGGTGACATGATGGCGGATGTACACGTCAGACGACTGGGTGACGTGGACGAGGGTGAGACAGGTGGCGAGACGAGATGGGTGGACGGAGCAGCAGGATGACAACAAATCGCTGCAGGCGAAAAAAACGAAAATGAGGCCGCAGCTGACCTTATATGGTAAAAAATTATTCAGCCGAACAATTCTTCGGCCGAATAATGATTGAAATGCCGATAAAAATTACTGGTCGGCAATCTGTTCCATCAAATTAAATGGTTACCATTAAATTTTATTCGGCCGAATAAATGATTAGTTATTCGACCGGATAACTATAATTATTCAGCCGAATAACGCCATTATTCGACCGAATAAATATAGTTATTCGGCCGAATAACTATAATTATTTGGTCGAATAATGCTCGCTATGTTGGTTGGGCACCTGATTCTCACGGAAGTGTTACCCAACTTCGAGTTTTCACCCTATAATAAAAAATCATTATCAGTTGACATATTTTCTTTGATGAAGCTGAAAGTCAAACTATAAATGAGTGATTGAGAATCTATTTAGTCATTTGGAGAAAAATTTCTCAAGGAAAAACATTTTATCAAGACAAACCAAATTGGATTGAAAAATACTTAGCCCTCAACATGAATGTTCAAGAGTTAGATAACTATTATTTAGATGATGATTCTTCCTCAACTCAACATATATCAACTACGAAAACTTCACCATAGGGAAAATACAGTAAATCAAAATGATTTATTCAAGTGCTCAAATATGTTCATCCAAATGAACAAAACAAAACAACACCTAGAATTTCTTTTGCATCTCAATCACATTTTACCTTAATCACTCATGATTCCATTCAACCCACTTCTTTTGTAGAACCAATAAAACATAATGAATGACAATAATATATGGTGGATGAATTTGATTCAATAATTGAAAATGGAACATGAAAACTTGTTTATTGTCGAAGAGATGTTAAACTCATTGGATACAAATGGGTTTATAGAATCAAATGTGAAAAATGGTGAAGTTGATAAGTATATTAAAGAAAGACTTGTGGTAGATAGATTTTCTAATAAATAAGTCACAAGCTACGAAGAAACATTTTCACTAATAACAAAGTCGAATACAATCATAATGATGATCAATTTGGCTACACAACAATTTGGATGGACACTTAAACAAATTGATGTTAAAATTTATTTTCTTAATGGATATTTGAAAGAAGTTTATATGACTTAACTTCCTATATTTGAAGTTGAAGGACATGAGTAAAATCTATGAAATATGATCAAATCCTTATACAACTTGAAATAGGCCTCTAGAGCATGGTATGGAAAAATGAATGAATACCCTCGACATGTTGGTTTTCACTGTAGTAATTCTGATGATACTTTGTATTTCAGGATTCAAGACAAAATTTGGTGATAATTGTTATTTATGTTGACGATTTAATCATTACAAGAAATGATGAAGTCCATATGAAACATGTAAAAAAATAACTTCAAAAAGGATTGAAAGTCATTGACTTGGGGCCACTTCGATACTATCTTTGAGTGGAAGTTTGTCAACAACCTCATCATATCTTCCTTAGTTAAACTAAGTATGCAACATAATTTTTGAAGAAGTTTGGGAAGGTGTATTGCGAACCCTCTCTTACTCCTATTGAACAAAACTTATTTTTTTCAAAATTTGAAGGGGCACTTGGTGAGCAACACTAGATATAGGCAGTTAATTGGAGGTCCCATTTACTTGACAAATACTCATTCAAAATTTTCATATGCAATCAACATTCTTTCTAGTTTCATGTAGGAACCTAAAGAAAGTCATTGGAATGAAAAAAAAGGTCTTAAGATACATTCATGGTAGAGAGGATTATGGCCTACTTTATAAGAAGAACGACAAATTTACACTTGTTATCTATTCAGGTGCAAAGTTTGCAGGTGATATTAATGACATAATATCAAATTCAAGTTATTTGATGAATATGAGTGCAACAATTGTATCTTGGAGCTGTAAAAAGAAAGCTACAATGACAAATTCTTCAATAAAGGTAGAGTACATTTCAATTTGAGAAGAAACAAGTGAAACTGTCTGACTACGTAGGATTTTATAGGATCTTGGTGCTATTAAGAAAACACTAACTACTTTATGGATTGATAATTAGTCAATGATAAAGATGGCTAAGAATCTGGTGTTTTATTCAAAAGGTAATTTTTTTGACACCAATTATAACTTCATCAGAACACGCATCAACTACATCATAAAGCCATAATATTGTCCTTCTAAAGATACAAATTTAGATATTTTCACCAAACCACTAGGTAAAATAAGATGGACTAAGATCAGAGATAAAATTGAAATTTGTAAAAACAAAAATATGTATTAAAGGAGGGAATGTTAGCCTAATAATCCCAAGGATTATTTAGATATGTATTTTATTTTAATATTAATTTCTTGATTTAGATATCTAGGAGATAAACCATCATTGTCACATTCTTTTCATAGTGTTTATTCTTTCAAGAACACATGACATGTCAAGACAAGGTTAAACATGTTACATAAACATTATGGCTCTCACCTTTTTTGTAATGTTTTCTTTCCTTATTCATAAAATTATGTGTTTGAGGACACTTAATGAAATTAACAAATGTATATTATATGTATGTGAAATCCTACAAACAACCAAAATTTAAGATGGACTAGAACAACAATAAACATCAATAAAAATCATATAAATAGAATGTTAAATTACTTTCCTTGCATTAATACTTTTTCCACAATCAACCTACAACATAAACACTAATACATTAATTAGATAAAATGTGCATATATAAGATAAAACAAATGCAAATCATATTCAAACACAATATTCAATAAATGGCAATCGTAAATTTTAACACATAATTACATATTTCTTTAAGCTAGGTCAAATAATAATAGATTAACATCTCATTTTAAAAAGACTTGCTTGGAATACCATGGCCATATTACAATGGAAAACACTTGCTTGTAAAATTTTCTCAAGAGGTAATACATTGGTGCAATAATTTCTAGTTATGGTAATGGGATATTAAGTTTTGTCAAAGCATGTTTTTACATTAATTTAATTTACAAATTAATTGGTTTATTCATAAATAAATAAACAAAAATAATGAACATTCATGCACAAGAAACTAAAACATGTACTTTATTGTAAGAAACAAAGTACCTTTACCATATTCCTAATCATCATCATTAAATGATAAACAATCATCTACCCCATAGGTGCACACCAATGGCCAATCATATTCTTTGTCATCTAGCACATGATTAAATAGTTGATCTTCAAAAGTCTTTCAAGCATTAATATTGGATGATTGATCCATTTATAATTTTCCTTGAGTGACAAGGACAAAATGATACCATGGGTAACCTATAGTTTGCTTAACCACACACATTTATTCTATGGGCATGCTCTTCAAGTTGTAGCTGATAGGAAAGTATGTGTCAAGGAAGTTGGTAAAAATTCTATTGGTGGACTTGATAGTTTTGGAAATGATGAATGTACTAGTGCACGGTGAACTCAAGATCATGTTTAGAACCATATTGGTTTTCTATCCCCGTTGGCCATGGTTGATGACAACGATGAAAAGATGCGTTGAACAAACATAAACATCATAAGGAAGACAATTTACATAATAATAATATGGTGGAAGTTCATTCATGATGGCTTGATTTTTGTCTTTTCTTATAATGTGCAAATAATAAATTTTTGTGAATCTCCCTTAATCCACAAAAGGGAATTTTCAATCTACAACATATAGAACGAGGGTATGTAAATGAGATAAAATATTCACAAAATAAGCTATTGTAAATGATCATATTCAAACACAGTTAGTGAATAATGAATAGAAGTTGTAAAAAAAATTACCATTTTCCTTAAATCTATTGAAATTATAATCAATCAACTTCTTCCTTGTAGTTATCGGATTTATTGCACAAATCATAAATTTATTTCCATCACGCCCTTCAAACACACAATTCAGTAGCTTGTTCATACTTCAAGGACATGAACTATTTATAAACCCCAAAGCATTTCTTGAATCTTTGGAGCTTCCATCAATATATGTATATTTTCCTTTATTTTAATTGTTTTCTTTGATTTTGTTATGATTTTCACAAATTCAATAACTATTCATACTTTATATATATTGGATCAGTCATATCCAACATTTATATCTACATTGGGACAACATAGTTCATCAATTAAACCATCATGTTGTGTGGAATGTTTACAATATTCATAGAAAAGAGTCCCAACCAATGTAAACTAGATGGATCGATTCAATATGTTCTCCCATAGATACAAAAATCACTGTCCAACTCAAGAAGTTGCCCTTGGTTTCTGGTACTTCACATAATCCATGTATCTCAATGGGACTTCCTTGTCTCCATTGGTCTCATTGTCATAAAATCACATCCCTCCAACAAGAAACAAATGTGTATGTTTTTAAAATTTTATTTTTACATCATCAATGATAGTGGTTCTTAACGTATTAATTGATGTTTCTCGTTCCCCTTTTTCTTCAGAACTACCATCACGATCTATTTAGAGTTTGTTTTATTTCCTATTTAGAGTTTGCTTTATTTCCTATTTAGAGTTTGCTTTATTTCCTATTTAGAGTTTGCTTTTCAATTTGGAATTTGGGATACTAATCTACTAACACAATAATGGGTCCTTGTTGCAACCTTAATGATTGTCTCTAAGCACTGTGGGAGGTCTACTCACCCTTGTGGGTATTTTTCCTACAACACTTGTCTAGGTTGGATAAGGGACCATCCTTATGTTAAGAACTATTCATGAATATCCTTTTGACTCTATCGAAAACACTTAATATTTTGTTTTTTGGACTTCTAAGCCTAAAGATTCTCATAAGAATTTCAAATATTCTATGGCATTGTCTATTGAGCATTTGCCATCCATAAAATTGAAGAAAAAACTATAAGCAAAGTTCCCATTCACCATTTCCCCCAAGTTGAGCAAAGATAGGTTCCTTTTTATTAGTTTTATCATGAGTGATAGTCATCATGTATAAAACGATTCTATGATTATTTAAATATTTGGAAATGTACAAATTTGAGATTTTTACATTATGGGGATTAATAAGTATCGTGGTAGGAGAATATAAAGAACCTATGCCTCTAACATTTAATGATATTATGATCATGGATTCACCTTATTTGGGGGATTTATTTCTCTAATAGCCCCATTTATGGTAAGATGCTCATTGATATTGTGCATGTTCACTAACATAAGTTGCAACATATACATGTTCATTCATATGATTGAAATATCACTATTGTTATTTGACATTAATTGTAAAGAAAACCAAATAGATATTTGTTACATATCGATTCATATAGTGATGGTTGTTCTAAAGAACAAAGAGAAGGGAAAACATCAAGAACCAATAGAGATAGTTGTTGAATTTTGTAGAAACATGTCCAACTTTTGATCTTTAATTCTTTAAGTGCAGAAATATTGAATACTTGAAATCAATGAACCATTCATACACATAAACATTCAACCATAACACGGGATTTACCCCGGGGAAAACCCTCAAAACAATTAGGATGAAAAACCACAACAAATATTCTCAGTATAATAATGATAGATAACAGAGGATGTATTTTACAATAGCAGATTGCTTTTAACACCCCAAGTGTGCGATAAGAGAGAATAAACACCCCATGGGTAGATATTGATCAATAGAGAAGATATATCAATTGGATGAACTTGAAGTGTGTCCAACACATTCTTAACTTGCCAAAAATAGTCTCATGCAAGAAGTAGCAAATCATTGCAAGGGGAGTTAGGATCCCATGCAAACTATAGTGAATTCTCTTGTTGGAGAATTGCTTTGCACCTCGGTTTCTTCACTCCTGCATAGCACAATGCCTTTCATATTTGACATTAAAATGTGCTCTACTGACTTCGAGATGGAGTTTCCTTCTAATTGGATGTAGGATCACTTAGATAGGGTGCTAACTCAAGTGTCATCATGCAAGAATTGTAACTCAAGTGTCATCTTTTAGTTTAACTAAATTGGCATCATGCAAAACACTTTAGTTAGCTAGTTCTTCTTATTAACACTTTAGTTACCTATTCTTAACTAAAATCATGTTGATTGATTTATTGAAGTGACCAGTATGAGTTCTCCTTTAATTAATTGAGGCATACATAGTTAATTGAAGTGAATCTTAACAAATCAAGTTATATTTAGTCAATAGAAGTCTTCTCATGAGAAATTCAATTTCTCTTTGTTCTCTATGCATTTTATCTTCATCTCTTATCTTATTTTCATGGTCAATATGTGATAAATTTAATGTATCTATCATATCATATTATACTAGGAATATTTTTTAGATGTTGTGATCATACTATATTACTCTCAGACCAAGTGATCATATGATAAAGTAATTCACTCTAGAGGTGGCCAGTCTCTATAGGAGAATTAATAGCCCAGTGACCATGGGTAGTAATACATCACACAACATTAATGCTTAGACATGCAAAGCATCACCTCTACACTAGAGGTCCACCTCAACACATGAGGGTCTGACTTGACACACAAGTCCTTAGCCTTGTCCAACAAGATTGTACAACATCATCACTTTGACACATCAAAGTATTCACCTCAACACATGAGGAATAACCTTTTACACTGAAGGCTTAGTCATTCTTGAGTCCAACCCAAGAATTTACTCCAAGTTCTTGAGTCCAACTCAGGCTCCCTACCTCAACACATGAGGCCCAATCTAGACACAAGATTGGCTTGGAGAATGACTTGTGTAACTTTAACAATAGTAATGTCAGAAGAAAATCTAAAAACATATATATGTGTTTCTTTCTAAAGGAGGGATGTGCTCTTATTTCAATGATATTAATGGAGACAAGGTAGCACCATTGAAATAAATGCATTATATGAAGAAATGAGAACCAAAATCACTTCCTAAGGTAGACATCAATTTTTGCATTGGTGGGAGAACATAAATTGCTTTATCTAGTTTATGTGGTCTAGGGCTCTTTTCACTGAATGGTGTAAATGTTTCATATAATTGGGAAGTTGAGTTGATGGACTATGTTGGATTAGCATATGACTATAAACATTGTTTATGGCTATCCTAGTATCTATTGGGTATGCATAGATTTGGATATTGTACAAATTATAAAAGAAATGAAAGAAAACAATCAAAATATAGTATATTATGTATGTATTTACATAATTCCAAAAACTTTGGAAAATGTTGTCAGGTTTATAAATAGTTCACATCCTTGAAGCATGAGCAAGATAACCATTTGCATGTTTGAGGAGCATGCTAGAAATAGAGTTGTGGTTTGTTCAATAAATTCAATAGCTACAAGGAAGGAGTTCTTAATTAATTACTATTCCAATAAAATCAACAATTTAGGTCATTGTCATTTACCACTTATATTCATTATTAAGTAAAGAACATTTGAATTTGATAATTTGTATTAGTGTTATCTTAAGCATATTTTATATAGCTAACATAACCTCATTCTATATATTTTAAATTAAAAATGTCATTTCTATATTAATCAAAATTGTTTAAAATGCAGTTTACAAAATGGGAATGAAGGGAATTGGAATATATTGTCCTTGTTTGAATATATGCATCTTTTATCTAGTTAACATGTATACTATTGTATGTATTACATGTTGATCGTGGGAAAGGAATTTACCACAAGTAGGTCAAACAATATACGACCATTTGTGCATTAATTATTATCAATATTGTTTATTGATGTCCTAATCCAATTATTATTGTTGTTTATCAATGTTAAGTGTTTTCATTCTTTATAGGTTCCCACATCATCACCTCATCTTGATCATGACAATGTTTTACTTCTTTAATGATCCCAACTCCCTTGGTGCTATTAGAAAATAGGTTAACGATTGGGTTGTTGATTTAAGAGCTTGATGGAGGTTAAAGTCACTAGGAAAAGGGATCAAAGAATACAATTCTTGATTTCAAGAATCCAAAAGTTCAACGTATGTATTTTTTAAATCGGTTTCTATAAATCTCTTTAATTAATATGACATGTCAGTTTTTTATGAATCCACGTGTCTCACATAGACTTGTATTTTTATATTTCTTCTTGAGACATGATGCCTAGTTGAGGCATGATGCCTAGTGCATATGGAGTAGCAAACAACTTGCATCTATAGTTGGAGCTTCTACTCCTACTGCAGCTGCTACTAATGCCTTTACTCTTGGTATTGCTACTAGTGCCTCTAATTTTACAACTAGTATTGGTGATGGATTGTCTACTATGAACACAACTAGTACTACTCCTAGATCTGCTCATGTGCCTCCACTAGATTTTGATATGAGTCCTGAGATGTCAGGAATAGTTGTCAAGAGTACTAGGGAGTTTTTTATGTTCTCCATGGTTCCAACATCATACAAACATTCTGCAGATCATTCTCTCACATTGGCCATGTGAATTGACCAATGGTTTGTATAGAATGGACCCTTCATAGCCCTGATTAGTCATGTGAATTGACTATGTGTCTTGAGGATCATATGCCTAGCCTTTAACGAGTCACATGGATTGATTATGAGTGTCTGGAGGCTAGAGGTCACATTGCATTCTTCGAGAAGGAGTGCTTCGTAACAGGAGTGATCTTTTCTTAGTAGAGTGATTTGACTTGTCTATGTGATAAGGGATTCCATTTTAATCCCTTGTGGTATAGACAAAGTCTAATATAATGTTGTATTTGACATTGGCTATAAGAAGTTTCTGAGACTTCTTAGAGTATGGTCAAATCAACATTAGAGATCTATGGAAGAAGGTGATACACATGGGAATATCTATGGTTAAATCAATATTATCTCTCTTGAAAGATTATCGACCTTTGCTAGGGTATTGTAATTGAAATTGGATTAATTTCTTTTGAGAAAAGTTTGTTGGGTTTTCTCCTATTTGGGGTTCCCAAGATAAAATCTTTGTGTCTCTTGTGCATGGTTATCTTTCATTGATCCTTGTTTTATTTTCTGCTACAAGTGAATATTGATTATAGAATGAAATTGTGGGATGAAATAAATGATTGAAGAATTATTGTGAAATATAATCAAGGATTGAAAATTAGAATAAAATTAAACATGAGTTACTAGTTTATTTAAAAATGGACCATGAACTGATCCTAGTGAAGGGATTAAAACTCCATGTTATTTACTAATCCATCAACACATTTTCATTTTATGCAATGAATATAATTTTTATGTTGATCCTATCTATATAATCATAATATATGACTTCAATGCTAGGGGATAACTTGTGCTATCAAGCATTACAAGATAATACATTTGTTCTTTTTGCACAAACAATTATAACTAGTTATAAATACCAAAACAATGAATTGAAAAAAGAGTTGATGAAATACATGACCACATCAATTCATCATGTATTCAACCAAAAGTTGGTTCAAACCATAACGAGGAAGTATTTGAAATTATTGTGGGACAATTACTGCACTAATTTAATTCACTACCCCTATTATGAATGTCCAACACTAATTCCTCTACAGAAGTGGGTTACATAGATTGAGGATGCCTATGAGAAGAATATGAAAAATGAGGAGTCATTGCAACCAAGAGTTGGAGAACCACAAAGTTAGATATAACAATATAACATACAATGAACTTGTTATTTATATGCATTTGACGATACTGACTAAATCACATTAACATGTCAATCACACTTTCTGTAGGCTCAAAGACACTACAAATGACACACTAGCTAGAATGGAGAAGAGTGGCCAACACAAACTTGGCTAAGGGGCTATGTAAACTAAAAACAAGATATGTAAGTATTAAGATTTAAAAGTTGTCATTACTGTTTTTTTAATTGTAATATAAAAATTTATTTACTAAATTGTGTTATGTTATGGTATGTAGTCAATAGACTTTGGTATCATTCCCACCATCGAAGATATAAAATTTTCCTTGACCAGTGGACATAAAGTCCTAATTGAAATGAAAAAAGGAAAATAAGATAACAATTATGCTATGAACAAAGAGGTATATACACTCAATACACTTTTAAATAGTTAATTATAAACACGTTCAGGTTTTTGGGTCCTATTATAATAACTTCAAATGTTATTGCATGCAATACTTGAAAATTTTAATATCCCTTAGGAGTCAGTTTTAGAGATTGAAATTGTTGATCAACCAAAGTTTAACCCATTGCACCAGGTAACATGAATGAGGTCATTATAATTTTATTTTTGGTTTATGTATAATATGAATGAAATGATTTGTAAATGGTTTGCTTTTAATGTAGCTTACGCAAATCATACTTTCTCGCGTACACAAAGATGTATCTTGCATTTTCAAGAAGAACCCAACATGCTGATAAGAGCATCATGAAGAAGATGTCAACATCAAAATTGTGAACCTTCTAAAAAAGAAAGAAAAAACTAGAAGGAATTAGTGTAGTAGAGATTAAACATTTTGTATGATTGACAAAATTTTCTATACACTAAATTCTAATGTACTATATGTCTTGTTTTATGTACCATATAACATTGTCATATATGGTGTTTTTTTTTGTTATGCATTGAATTTTTTATTGTGATGTGTGTGTGCATTGTTTAGTAATTAAAATAATGGGTATGGGGATATGATCTTTCTTTATGTTATTTTGGTCAAAGGTATCATTATCTTCTTTACATTATTCTATGTCAAAAGTATCTCACCACTTGTATCTAAAATTAAAACATTGAAAATACGAGAAGTTCACTCACATGATCTCTTATTTTTCATAAATTTTTAAATTTTATATGACACATAACATTATTATATACCTTTCTTTACAATTACTATAAAAATTTAATAGCCTAATCAACATTATGGCATAAGTTTGGCTATTTGTTTCCATATAGACCCAAGAGTTTGACTCGAGTGGACATATGGATAAGCGATTTCACCACATGATTGTCCCATTTTATGACATCACTACCAATACAAATCATATCCAAGTATCATGGATGCAAATTTTGTACATGATGGAAATAACACAAATGTGTTGGTGAAGACAAAATTCATAGAGAATAAGGTTTTGGAGTTTTAAATGTTACAATTTGTTTTGGCAACAACCATGCATTGGTAGAGAATTAATCAATCAAATCAATATAAACTCCGAGTAACCATAATCTTTTTCATCATATTAATATTTTCTAGATTATCGACCTCTCATTCTTGGGTTGATTTTTTCTCTTCTCTTCTTGGATTGGATTTGTTTTTCCAATAAATTTTTAGGTAGTAAAAATTCAATGTAAAATATTATTCTATCAATATCTTATCGATAGAATGTGCTCTAGTATTATTTGGACTTCCAATTAAACAACTATGAACACATCATGAAAGTATTAAGCAACGATGTATATAACTACATTGAAGGGCATAACTTTGAAGCAACGATGTATATAACTACATTGAAGGGCATAACTTTGAAGAGAATTATAGGCAAACCTACACTATAACAACATTGATAAATTTGTTTTAAATTGTTTTATTGAGAACTTACTTTTGATTGCAAAATAAAATCAACAAGAAAGGTCTAAAAAATACTTAGTGACAAAAAAATAGCAATATGACATGAATTTCGACCATTGTAAGTAATACATTTGCTGAAATATATGAACACTGGATTTATGTTCAAATTGAGATTTTTAGAACTAATTCACTTATTATATAATACTAATTTGGAATGGATCAAGATGTAATTTGTTGCATACTTGGATCTGTTAGGGTCAAAACATTGGGTGAATTGGCTTGTAGGGCCCATTTTATGGGTAGGTCTCGTTTTGCAAATTTGGGGTCTAGAACCTTTCGGGGTCTGTTTGAGGGTATAAACGATGTTTTTTGGGTTCAAAAGTCATCACTATCATCATGCACCTTCATGTGAATCTATAGTCTGGAACCTTTCCAATGGTCCAAAGATTGCCTCAAACAGAGTCCATATGCAAAAGTTATGCCTCCTTCAAGTTGATATATCTAATTGACCACCTTGGTATTGAGTGGATTCCATGTTATCTCTCAAATATCACATATGTGGATCTATTCACGTGTAGAACTTCAATAAAACTCTAGAAGGACCAAAACCCTAACCCTAATTAGGAGTTAGGGCATGCCAAAACCCTAAAATTAACCCTAGACGACTATCAAGCTATGTTAAATAATGGGCCATCAAGAGAAGAAGGGGGTTCCATTATTTTGATGTATTGTATGGTTCCATAGTTGAGAAACAACACATGGGTGGATGTTAGAGCATAACAGAGGAGATAGGATATCATGTAGTAGCCAATTATGGTTGTAGAGTCATAGGTAACTCCATAGATAGTACCATTTCCTTTGTATTTGCAATTTGAAATAAAGAGAAAGGCATAGTCCTCATTTTTTGCTGGGTTTTTTCCCATATTGCATTTTCCCAAGGTATATCTTGTGTTGTTGTGTGGATTGTGTGCTTATTTGCTCTAGTTATTCTTCTTTTTCAGTTTTAGTTATTAGGAATTTAATAAAAATAAGCTAATAAAATAACAACTAAGTTGTAAGATCCATTGTGACAAATTGTTCCAGTGGAATATCCACGAGAGTTTACAGATCAAATACTAATGTAATTTTTCACTTCAGATGCACATATGATTTTAGAAATTTGACATGTTATTGTATAATACTAGTATAAATTTAGACATTAGATACATAAACAAGCATTATACATTGGATACACAAAAATTATAAGCATATTGCCAAATATATTGTTGTTAATATTATCCTAAGAAAAAAATAAATAAATCAACAAATTTTCACAATGCCTAAGTGAGAATCAATCTAGGTAAATATATGCCAAAGCTATGCACAACCAAATGAAACTTAAAATCTTTGAAATCAATTCCATATAATCTCAATTGATCTAGTAAGAAACACAATTCCATATAATCTTAACCCCGAACCCTTATAAACCCACAAAACCCTTAAACAACAAACCCTACCCGTTACAACCCTATTAATTTTTAACCATTGTATCCCTACTAATTAATCTTAACCCCAAACTCCTATAAACCCACATACCGCTAATTAATTGTTATCACTATTTACAATAATCTCAGTAATCCTTGAACCTTAATCTCTATCCTCAAATGTATGTCTCTTAAGAAACATATCATTAATACTTAATGTTGCATGTATAAGAGAAGCATCGAATGTACATATCTTAAGAAACGTATCATTAACAATTAATGTCTAATTAAAGTCGAGGAAATGGCATCCCCATGTTCAATCAACGTCGTGTAATGGATGTACAATTAACTTGTAAGCTCTAATGAACGTGCATGTGGATGCAAAATAACCCTCTAATTCGAATTTTGTTGCATTCATCCAGCCTTATGCCAAATATTCGGCCTTTCTTCATTTGTTATTTGGTTTAATGTGACGAGTCCACATCCTTGGTGATGTCGTATCAGTTTGTCAGGAAGGAAAAAAGAAATGTCATAGCCCATAATGGAATCTTCACAAATTCTGACTTGTTTCCTATCTCCAAGTAAGGTAATCCCCAATAATCGAGAAAGATGAAGCCAAAACTTTCGATTGGTTGAGACCAAATCTCTACAATAATACTTGAGGTTATATATATATAAACAAGAGCCACGAGGTGGCAATGTCACTGCAGTTACTAATATTTATTGCTATAACACCAATACTATAAGAAAAGCAACTAGTTTATTTGACCATCTACAAAATTTTTAACATGCCACTTTTATGGATTATGTAATCTAGACATACCTTGATTATATAAATGTATGGATTATGTAATCTAAACATACCTTGATTTTAGATTTTAAATAAATGAGGTTGATTTTATAGAAATCTAATGTAGTGACATATTTCCATGTAAAAATAAAAATATAAAGTATTTTCATAACTTCGTTTCCATAAAAATATATGTAAACATATTATTAGTGACCTCATTATATATGTATTAAGTATAATTATAACAAAAACAAAAAAAATTGATGAAAGGCACACCTTGGAAATAGACATCTTAAAAACATGTGGGTTGAGTTTCAATATATTAAACATTATTTTTTATTTTTTCGAATTCTAGGTAAATATTCCTAGACCATAATAAAAACAGAAATGATATATTTTTTTGTTGGTAGTGCTAAATGAGACGATATACTTTTTTGTTGGTAGTGTGAAATGTTGTGGGGTCGACCCACTTGTACAATTGCGTTGAGATATTATAATCCATAATTATGGAAAAGAAAGAATAAATTACATCATCACATATCATGCATGAAATTTATAGAAATAAGGTCAACTTGCAATCACCACTATATCATCTAATAGCTAAACCAAAGTATAACAAACAAGCATTGGGATGACAACAAAAGTTAATATAAAATTCACTAGAATCAAACGGTGAGCCATATCCAATGATCCGTCGGAAGTGCATGACAAGATCACACGATTTCCAATATATGACGATGGGTCTTCCCCGGAACAAAACTCCAATTCCTTAGAAATGCAACTTTCTTTTTCAATTTTCTGATTTATTCCAAAATTTTTATGTCACCTCCCCTCTTCATCTGTGAGTCATTCTCTATTGGTTACAATCACAAAACAGGGAGAAAATATATTTTCGAAGAATTGTGAAGTATTATAGTTGCACCTAGATGTTGGCGGAGTTATCCTTTGACCAAATCATAGAGGTTAAGTTTAAGAAGTAAATTGGACCCATTATGGTATGCATACATCGAAGTCTGCTCCCATATTTTCCCTCATTTATTTGACAAAAAAAGCAAACCCAAGTCACTAAAATTCATGGGTATTGCATTTAATTACATTAAATATAAGATCTTCTTGAGATTTACAATCATTTGTTAATTCATCCAAATATAAAATCAAACTCTATTTTGACTGCGTTTTAGTTTACTCAATTAGTGCAAATATTTCATAACTGTTTTGTGGAAACAATATGAAATAGGAATATAGAAGGAGGGAATACATAGAGTTATATGTCGAATGTAAGTAAACTTTTCACATATTTGAATGGGATTATTTGGGCTTATTTATTAATAATATATGTTTTTTTAAAAGGTTATATGTTTATATTATATTAATAATAATATATGTTTTTTAAGAGGTTATATGTTCATATATGTATATTTTTTAGACTTTAGTAATTAAATTTAGTAAAAAAATCTTTTGTTTAAAAAAAAAGAGATTTCATGTATCAAATTGGTGTTTAGTTTAACTATAAATTTAAAAACAGATTATTATTTTTATTATTAACATAAATTTTCAATTTAAAAATTATTAAATTGTTTTCCATTGTTCAGCTACAATTTTAAATGATAAAGAAATAAAATATATTATAATAAAATATTAACTTAAATTTATGTTAATTCCAAATCTACACAAATGTAAATCTTGTTTCTAAGTTTTCCAATCCAAAATGTAGATGTAAACTCCATCTATACTCATAATAAATCCAAAACAGAAATAGATATAAACTCCTATATTTTCAAATATAAAATAAAATCAAAACACAACATCTATATGATTTTGGTATTACTTCTCACTTCAATGAATTTAATTAAAATTCCACATAGATGAACTTAAAAGTTATTAAAAACAAATTGAATTGGTCTCAATTTTTAATGTTTACCTTAAGATTGAATTCACACTAAAGTTTGGATTGTAAAATACAAACACCTTTAAATGTAATTACCATGAAAAACAAACATGTAACTTAACAGTATTTTCCAAGTGTTTAATAAATCGTTCATAATTGATCTTAGTCTAAATAAAAATATATAGTGCCTTGGATGATCCGTCATGAAATCTATAGCTACTCTCAATTTATTTAGCGATTTTGTATGCAAAAAACTTCACCTGGTATTTGCTCTGATATACTTCCACAGCAACTGGATGTCTAAGAAGAATGTTATGCGCCACTATGTACAATTCACTTGCAACGGGATTCTGTAAACTACAGTTGCTAGGCGCAAATGTTCTATGATCATATCCACTATTAAATGTTATCCACAGAAGGTTCGTTAAATGTTATCCACTGTTTAACCGTATCACCAAATAATCGTCATAGTCATAGTGTAATTTTTCTAGCAAAGAACCTTGCTTATCATGCTAAAACAAATCATACTGATGTCCAGTACCATTTGTGTGACATATGATTGAAGACAAGGTGTTGTTGGAAATGTTTGAACCTTTAAATAATGTTGTAGACTCATTCGCAAAGTATGTCAATATTGAGAATCTCTTTTGATGTAGAAATTCTATGGGAATTGTTTCCCTAAACTTGTGACCCTGTCAGTACATGGTCCTCTATTCTCCAAAGAAGACAACAACTCATGGTCCTCTATTCTCCAAAGAAGACAACAACTAGGAGAATGTTGGGTATTTTTTATATTCATTGCATGTGGGTTGCATCATTTTACACCCCTATTAAGGGATTGGGGTCTAAATTTAATATAAGTTAATGGATTGGGGTTTTGGATGCTATAAAATACCTAAATATTAGATTGTAAATGGTTTAAAAAACACAATGAGAAAGATAGAGATGCAACTCCAAGTTCTATTCATTTTTCACCAAATACTTATCAATTTTTTTAACCAATACTTACATTCTTTTTGCTTATAAATATTGTTTTTGAGAAATTTTTAAAATTCTATTATAATATTATATAGATAAAAAGTAACTTTTATTTAATATAAAGATAACCACTATCATTAAAAAATATTTAAAACAATGTTAAAAAAAAATATAATATTACTTAATCAACGCATGCTAAAGTGGAAATTTAGAAATAAAGCTATATATATTCTTAGGGTTAAAAGTATTCTTATTAATGAGACACTATTTTGATATGATGTGTTGGTTTATTTCAAACTTGATGTGTTTGAACCGGGACCTCCTGTGAGTGAGTTTTTCTTGGCATACATGCATAGATAGTGGGGTATTCAACTCTAGCATCGAACCTTGCCTGTATTTTTGAAGGCGATTTCGTTGANNNNATATATATATATATATATATATATATATTAATTAACAATAAATGATAAGCGATAAGCCAAAAGACCCATACAATTATACAATTATAATTAAAAAAATATCAAAAGATGTAATATATTAATTAACAATAAACGAGAAGCGAGAAGAGCCATACAATTATAACAATAAAAAAAACTTAGAAACCCAAATTTATTGTAATGCCCTGGTTTTGACCCCGTTGCATTAGATGTACATGATGTATATATTGTAAATGATCATGGTGTGGAGCTCAAGGCCAAGGCCCTACCATTGATCGATTATGCTATGTTTTGGATTCAAACTTGTCACCGATGGTATATCGGGGCATGCGGCATATATTATGTTTGTCATCATGTAAATATGCATCTATAATTAATTAAATGAATCCAACTAGCTACGATCGTGGCAACTAAATCGAAAGGGGCATGATTTTCCCAAGGATAAGGATGTGGGGGAATTTGTCAAACCTTGGCCAATGGGGTAAAAATCCATGTGTCACCTCTCTTTGTTTTATCCCAACCACTTTCATTAAGAATGGCTGCTGGTGGTTGAGGCAGTTATGGTCTTGGAAGTGGGGTGGCAGGACTGTCAGTCCTCACCCACACGCACACTCTACCCACAATTTTGCTGTTCATCCCTCACGCAGACATTTTTCTTGGCTCCACGGGTTTGCTGAACACCCACGCACTGAAATTTCGTGTCCTCCCTGTAGTTGTTCACCTTCACGCACTTCCAATTGTCTGCTCATTGTTTTCACGCACAGGAAATTTCCTGGTTTCACCCACGCAGTTTTTCCTCCGTGGATTTGAGAATGGTGTGGCTCTGTCCTTTACTCACGGGTGGATTTGTGGGTTCGACATTGTGATCGTTCACGCACTGGTCGGGAGACTGTAAATTCGTCCCCAGTATGGTCTGCGTATGTTTTCCCCAGCAGCTTCTGTTGTGCAAAACGGGTCGTTGTTCCCCCACGTTGTGAGCTATGTTTATTGTTACGTTTGGGGACTGCTGTAGATGGTTTGAAGTCGTTTTTTCCTGTTTAAGCTGTGACAACTAAATTAATTGCCTGAGTGCAATGGTTGGTCTTCGGATTGTATTGGGAGCAGGGATGGGGGCTTAGTTTTGCTTGATAAACCTGGTGGCTGGAAACCACACAGACAGAGCTAGAGGGCTGGCCTTCTTCTCCATCACCCCTGAATAGCACTTAAAGGGAATGCAGGGCCTGAGGGACTGTGTAGCAGAGAAGGGACGGATTCTTTGTGTTGGGTGTGTTTGGGTGTCTTAGAGGTCAGGCTAGTTCTGGTGTAGGTGTTCTTGGCTCTGTAATGAGCTCGCCAGCTTAGCAATTAGCCTTTCCCAACTCTTGGATGGCCTGATAAACCCAACTGTGTTGGCTTGGCTGTGTTTTGTGTATCCTTGGCTATGTGTAAGTCTGCTTGTTCCCTTATCCCTTGGAGAATCATGCCCAGCTCAAGGGTGGCAGCGCTGCTGAGTGATTGATGAGCACGCTGGCCTATGGTTGGGTGGAATGTTGCAGTGACATAGCTGGTTGTGGAACAAGTTCTTCATAAGATAAGTGATCTTGTCCATTTTCTTTACTTCTACAATTATATTTATTGTTAATGAAAGTAATGAACATGTTGAATGCTTGTTGAACGTATGATGTTTCCGCTGTGACTGATAGATAATTGCATCTGTGCATGATTAAATGTTCATGAGTGCATGTTCAAGTTCAATGCACATATTTAAGCATTCTGTTTCAGCATTTTTATGCTTGTACATGTTCATGGGGATCTTAGCCCGTGTGTTGAAGCCTTGGTCGCGTCCTCTCTGCTCGGTCGGAGGGATGGGGATGTGACATTTATCAAGACATACCTTTATATAGAAACCATTATACCGCAAAAGTGGAACAAACGTAAATGTTTTGGCTATCAAAGTAGATTACGTCATAAGGCTGGCACCACTTTTTGGCAAGATTATTTATAGAACCTTGTGAAAATTAAGAAAAGCAGATTGATTTATAGAGCCTTGTGAAAATTATGGAACAACGTCACAGACCTTTAAATACCTACAAACCACTGGAAATCATCATCATTCAACAAAGGGATGAGAAAATCACATGACATGTAATTTTAATGAAGTGAAAACTATGGATAGAACAAACCATTCTCTAGTAGTTTTTATATCGTCCAATCCTTATAATTCCAAGT
This sequence comes from Pseudotsuga menziesii, assembly GCA_001517045.1. Classification (NCBI taxonomy): domain Eukaryota; kingdom Viridiplantae; phylum Streptophyta; class Pinopsida; order Pinales; family Pinaceae; genus Pseudotsuga; species Pseudotsuga menziesii. The sequence continues at coordinate 600,972 of LPNX011197247.1, read as the reverse complement.
GAATGGTGAGCACAGTCCCCTTGATTAGCTCTTGCAAATTCTAAAAGGGTGAAAGAGTTCCAAAAGCTCAGTTAAGGGCTACCTTATAACAATGATACCCGTCTGTAGCTACATCACCAGTTGCTTCCATCTACAATTTTTCCTGGATTGTAAAAACCATGATCATATTAATCTCGGTGATTTAAGAATCATTCTCTTTAGATCAAAAAAATCATCTTTGTTACTACTACATTTTTTTTCTTTTACCCATCACCCAGAATACAGTCATGTATTATAATTTTCATCTGTTCTGACTTGACTTCATTGAGCATATTAGTGCACCTGGTATTGTTATATGCCTTTGATCTATGTCATGCCTTGATTGTCCTGGAGGTATAATGGAGTTAATAATGAGAACAAAACCATCATTGTATCAAATAGAATTGAATATTATTTTTTTAAGTTCACAAATTTGGTACCTTATCTTCCTTTTGGTGACCAATTGTCAAGATGACATCATGTACAAATGCATTTCAATTTATATCTTTGGTGACTAGGGATCTCTTTTGTAGGGTATCCAACTTAAACTCTCCAACAATATATGCCACTCTGTCCCACTCCCATCCTTTGAAAAATGAACAGACGTCAAGAAACGGATCTCTGCACTTCTCAGGGAGAGAGTCGTATGCAAAGAAATACTCCTCCATACTATCATACATTAAACCCTTCACATTCTGTTTGTGTTTCATAACCATATTATAAGCTTTTTACTTATCTTCTTCGAATCTTAATACTTTTGCTACTAAAGTTAATATTACTAGAATTCCACCACATACCTCTATTATGTCGTGGATTTGGCTAGAATTTAGTTTTTCTTCCATGTCATCTAACACTTCCCTTTTCAAAAACTTCGTTGCGTCGTCCTTTGAAATGTTTTCCATACTATGAGTTTTAAAAGTCGTTTTTCTTGTTCACGCTCTAACCACATTTGAGTTACGAGCAGTAAGGAGCAGCCTCACCTTTTTTGAGGTATTGAAATCCTTTGACAAAAGCTGCATCAACTCTTTTTCACCCAACACATTGTCGATGTAGATGAAAGCTGGCACATCCTTTAATATCTTACCCAATTCTCAAGTCCCGTTAAATATTTGGAACAAAACTAGGGTTTATCGCGAGAAAACCTGATAAGAAGAATTAGTTGTTATCCCAAACATGAATTAGGGTGGAAAATTGCTCCTCCTTAGTCCCCTATGTTCGTTCACTTCATTATACGTCTCGTCCATAATCAACTTCAACTTTAATGTATACAGAACTATAATCAGCTATTGCTATCCCCTGAATATTCTAAATGGACAGTAACTGAAGGTTCTGTTGAATATTCTGAACGGACAACAACTGAAGGTTCTGCTTTGACAGGATGATAATATGACATTAAAGCTATATTTTATGCAATATCCAAAAATTTTGATGCAAACCCCAATCCAAAAAACACCGGTCCACACATCAATGGACATTTGGAGCTAGCTCATTCTGATACACTATAGAGTCTTTCAGAGGGAATGCATCTTTTTGAGGCGCCCGACCAATATTATATACTGGACGTTCGGAGCTAGCTTGTTATATCCTCTTATTAGTGCACCTCTGTCAAATTCCATCACTGCATGCCATTAACTCTTGTTGTATACCGAAACAATGCAGTCCCAAACTGGGATGAACTATGGAGAATGCTAAATAGCTTGAACACCCTTCCATGAAACCCTTCAACAATACACAAATATTGCAACTCTATTAAGATTTCACAGTTGTTTTACAAGCCATCGATCATCGACTAATTGAACATCAAGTAACCAAGACAAAACAAGAAACTAGAACATAATGCTCATGTTAACAAACAAAAGCAGGAAGAGCTGGTAGGAATGGAGCCCTACCAGACGAGCATAGAGTGATTCCTGTAGTGTCGTCCACCGCAAACTACAAACACAACCTACCAAATAAAACCATGAGTGCACAACAGAACACCAGAAAATCCACCACACCAAACTTGCAGAACGATATCCACCTACAGAGTGTTTGTCAAACAACCGAGGGGATGCGTAGATACAACACCAAGAGGACGAGCGTGCGTCGGACAACAGACCAGGAAGCTTGCAGAACCAAATTGGAATCTAGGTAGGGGTGCACCGGGAGTTGGAAAAATGTTTCTTCTCAGCCATGAATTAGAAATAATGAATCTATCTATGGGGCTTAGAAACAAGGCATATAAGCTGGGGCTTATCAGGAAGGCACATAAATCCACTCTAACAAGTTTATGGTTTACATCATACGACAATATTATTTCCAGTTGATATGTACTACAAAATATGATGATCTACATAACCAAAAAGCAGTCAGGCTTACACCAAAGAGTTAAAACTGGAATAATTACTCTTAAAACTGGAATAATTACTCTTAACTAAATGTACTACAAAATAAAATGATCTACATAACCAAAAAGCAGTCAAGCTTACACCAAAGAGTTAAGACCGGAATAATTTCTCTTAACTAACACCATCAAAGCAACACCACTGATAACCTAAATTAATTTCTTTAATAAAATAAGAATACAGCTGGAGTTAGTGTAATCCATTGGTTTAACTCATTTTGCACAAGAAGCACACTTGCAACCATCCCTTGTGTTCTCTGAGAGCCTAGTGGAGCATGCATGAATGAATGCAAAATAATGTGTCAAATACCCATGCAATACATCCAGCTCCCGATATTTTAGTTTAAAAATTAAAATAACTCTACCCCTAAACATATTTTATAAGCTACGCATCAGAGTAACCCTAAAGCCTCAAATTTGAACCACCACACACCAAAAAAAACATCTAAAAGATATGGTTCCATCATTATTAGAGTTTAACTCATTCTGCACAAGAAGCACACTTGCAACCAACAATAAGGAGTTCATTGCTACATTGGCAAGAATTATGGTGCAGAGCACCGAACAAATGACACTACACAACATACTCAAGAGGAAAATAAATGGGTGAAAACAAGAGCATCAATATTACACTCACAACAAATGGAGATGATAATGTATGAAAACCACCTTGGCCATCAATATCGAATATTTATTTCTCAGAGCCCTTGTGTTCTCTAAGAGCCTCGCCCAGTAATGAAAAAAAATAAAAATAAAATGAACAACCATGCAACTTGCCACGCTTTCGACATGCAGCTTGCCACCCTCTTAGTATGTCGCTTGTCATGCCTCATCGATTGCAACAAATTAGTGTACAGGAAGCTCTACATCCCAGCATCAAAGTTAAGCTGTCAATCAAAGCTTTCAATCCTCATTCTGATAGTCCTTAATCAACTATTTCTTCATCATATTGTATACCGATCGAGGCCTGGTGTAAAAAAGAACCCGTACCTAACTAACCAATACTTGTTTCCCCTAGCTGATACCCGTTCGAGCAACCGGTACAACGCGGTTAGGTAAAAGACTCAATAAAGATATGATACTATATTTGTTTTAGTATATGATATGGAGGATCATGCTGATAGATAATAGGATCACATAATCAATACAAGATTTGAGATCTATTTTCGTCTTTGTATATGGAGGATCGATCGACAAATAGGCTCTGTCATGGAAACCTGCAAAATTTAAGCTTGGTATCCTTAATTATTATCAGGTATTCTTAATTGTTATCATTGCCAACCTGTGATCAGAACCATGGTTGACAGATTTAATTTTTGGGAACTGGCCCATCGTGAAAACCTGGAATATTAATTGTCACCTGTGCCTCTGCACTGTTTACAAGGAGCCAAAAGCAAAAAAGGTTGGGATAATTACACAATTGCTAATATCATCCTCGCCACCGGGTCTTGGGGCACTGAAACCAAGAGCAACGTCATCTCCCCACACCAATAGTAATCTAAAAAAATAGACAATAAATAATAATAATAATAATTAAATGTGTTAAATATTACCAAACCTTAGTCTAAATTCCATTACATCTAATAAAAACCATTACAAACTTTAGAAGATTAAATTTTTTTGCCCATATCTAAATGAATTAATACTCATGACCGATTCATATATATCACCTGCGGTGACATAATAATGATCCTCTTCCAAAGTTCATCTATGGAAATTAAGTTCCACAAACTCTTGGAAACTAAAGCCTTATCAAAGTAATAGATATATTTTAAAGTAATAGATATATTTTAGTCCCCATCCCTCTTCATGTTTTGACTTTGCAAATAATTTCCACCTTGTTGAATTAAAACTGACCTTGTCCCTACTAGCCCACCACAAAAAATCAAAGCACAATTTCTATTTTTTTCCAAGATCCCTTTGCGAATATGGAAAAGAACATGATAGTGTATTGGATACCACCTTTACAAGAGTCAATCGACCCCCCTTGACAATGATTGATGACACCAAAATTTTATCTTTCATTCTATCTTACCAACCATTCAACTATAATCCTTTATACCATATCCATTCAGTTTCAAAATAAATCCTAAGTATTTCAAACCCTCTTGAAGTGAAATAATCAGAAAGTTTGGTGAATTAACTCCTTGATCAAGAAGTTAAATCTAATGGAATATTTATGTAAGTCTATTTCTTTACCCCATGGCCTTACAATACAGTTGTAGTGTATCTTGGTATTTATTCACCTCTCTAATTGAGCCATGAGCAAATAAGAGAACATCATCTACGAATAATAAGTGAGTAATACACTTCAAACCATCAACCTTAATGTAAGTTATGGGCCCATCCCTCTTAGTTGTTAATAATGACTTGCTCAAACCCTTTTCCGCCAACAAAAATAGATAAGAGGATAGTGGTCAATCTTGTGCCACCCCCTAGTAGGTTTAAATAAAGATGAGGCAACTCAATTAATACTGCACATGTAACAAACATTACACATCCCATGATCCAGTTTAACACTTGTAAGTTGAGCCCAATGTGGATCAATAACAACCTCAAATACAACCAAGCAGACTTATCATTTGCTTTAGAGAGTTCAAGCTTTATAAATATCACATATTTCTTCTTTTGTCTAATAGTGTGTAATGTTTCTTGTGCCAAACGTGCTTCCTGAATGAATCTACCTTCGAGGAAACTAAATTGTTTTGGAGTGATGACCTTAGATAGGATTATTTTTAACCAAACTGCACTATCTTAGAGATAAACTTATAAATGAAATCAACCGAAAATAACAACTAAAACTACCTTGTCAACCTTTGGTATGAGTGCAAGAAATGGTTTTAAAAGTTCCCTTAACATGACCAATTTTGTAACTTCCTCAATTGAAACGTAAGAAGGTCATCACCATCAATATTAAAAAAACAATTAAAATCCTATGGCCCAACCATTTGGCCTTGGAATCTTAAAGTTTTTGAAAAGTAGACATGATAGATATTAATTCATCCTTGGAAATACCTTTTGTTATATTCTGATAGTCTTCCTTGGACGTAATCTAAGGCAAATATGTACATTAATTATTTCAACAATATTTGGTCAACGGGGCTCCTTATAGAAGTTCTCAAGATAATTAACACTTATATTTGCTAAGACACTAAAATCTCTCACATTTTCCTTTCCTCAATTTGTAAGTCCCAAATAATATTGACATTTTGTCTATCTTTCACAACATGATGATTTTTTTGCATTCTTAGGTTAGTATTCCATATTCATGCTCTCAAGTCAAATTTCATCCAAGAACCATGAGTTACGACTCCAAAATCCTTCATGAATTCATATATGAGTTAGAAATACGAACTTGCAAACACTTAGTCAAAGGAATTAATAAACATGGTTATACCTCATTGAAGAGATGGATTTAGTGACTAAGTTGAATATCTAATTCCTTAGCCTTGCTAAATATGATTCAACCAACTAGTTTCCATTCTACCATGCACAAGGAAAACAAAATACCCTAATACCTTAGAGTTATGTGGGACCACATCCATGATCATAAACAATAACATACCAGGATGATATGTACCAACAATGTGAACTCCTTCCATTAGCCTTGATAAGAAAGTCTACCACTTCTATCCATGGATAAAAAAAATTAACAATATAGAGCTAAGACAAATTCTAAATGATAATGGCTTGATCAAGACTTCAAGCTTCCTCACCAAGCCAACTTCACCATAGGTACTCAATCTACAATCATTTTAGCAACATTTCTATGCAAATTATTTGTGATCCCCAAATCAAATGGAGGATTTGTTATTTAAAGGCAACATAAAGCATGGCCACTTTACCCCATGCAACATTAGGAATGATTTGATTTCTAAATTCATGAATTATCACCCACCTTATTGGCATGATTAGGAATTACATTTTTTTCATAATTATTAATTAATATTATTCATTCCCCCTCAGCATTACCCTTGAGGATATTCTCTCCCCTTTTTAAAAAAAATCAATAAAACTTAATTCCTTAATTTCATTAAAATATTAGTTTTGTTAAGTTGACACAAAAATGGGTAATTTTAAAGGTCAACTAACATAGTAATTGGGTCACATGTTTTTTTCCAGTAAATTATCCTGGGAAAACCCCAAGTCACTTCTCGACCTCATTTCAAGGATGGTACCCAAAGTAAACTCTAGATTGTAGTACCCCAGCCTTGACCCCATGGTATTTAACTGTACATGCTGTAAATATTGTATGAAAAACATGGCGAGGAGCTCAAGGCGAAGTCCCTGCCATTGATTGATGTTTGTGGATAGGTGACCAAGGTTGATACCTATGGTTTTGGTGCTAAGTCGAGCACATCAATGATATCTTGATATATCATGGAAATGTACAAATTAGTATAATACCAAAGCTAGATATGGGACTGCAAACGTTAAAGAGATGGGGGCATCATTCCACAAGGGATAGGGTGGGGAGTTAGTCAAACTCCTGAGCTAATAGGGTGCGACCAGATGCCAATGGGGAAACCGATGAACCCTTAGCTACATTTTTGTCCTCTGTCCTCAATCATCAATTCCTTCTAGAAGTTGGTTGAGGCAGTTAATGCCTTGGGCAAAGCAAGGCATGGCAATCTGATGGCTTGACTGAGCAAGCTTGCAAGCCTGCAAGTCTGCAGTCTACAAAACCCGTATTCTTGCTTCTGCGGGAAGTAAACCCCCATGGGAATGTGTTCCCATTCCCTCATCCCTGAGTCGCGCTAAGCATTGGGGCCATTATTCACATTATTCGTATTCACATTACTGGTCGAGTAGGCTAGGAGGGTTGTGTTTCTAGTCATGGTTGTTCACCATTATACCGTTCTATAGTCCCAGATGATTCGATCGTTTTGATATGTTTTTCATTCGCATTGTTGATGGTTTGACCATCTTGAGCTGCAGACGTTTTGTTTCGCGGTGTTTGTATGTGTGACGTTGTGGTATGAGAGTGTGTTTCCTCTGTATTACTGAGTGGAGCTTGTGAGGCTAATTTTTCCTTGTGGATTGTTGTGTTGTGCATCCCTGTTTTGGTTGAAGACTAAGGAATGGAAGAGGCCAGAATGGGTTGATAAACCTAGTGAAGAGAGGAACCTCATGGACAGATCAAGAGGGCTGGTAAATCCTTTCTGCACACCCTGAAGACTAATGGAAGGGAAGGTATGGCCCGAGGGATTGTGTAACAATGAAGGGAATACTTCCTTGTGTTGGGTGGTGCAAGTACTGAGGAGGCCAAGCTAGATCTTGTGCTCACTAGCTTAGCAATTCTATCTTTCCTATTGTCTTAGCATCCTGATAGGCCCAATTACTACAGTTTGGAATTGGATATGTCTTGTGATGTTTTTGGCTTGTTTCCTAGTAGCCTATGAAACCCAATGGTATGTTGGTTTGGATGGATAGTCTATGAAACCCAACAGTGTGTTGGCTTGACTATGTGAGTATGTTTGGTTGTGTGTAAACCTGTTGTTTTCCCTAGTTCCTTGTGGAAATCATGCACAAATCAGGGGTGGCGGTGTGTTGAGAGATTAATGAACACACTGGCCTAAGGTTGGGTGAAACGTTGTAGTGACATAGCTAGTTGCAGAACATCCTAATCATCAAGATAAGTATTATTTGTTATTATTTTTCATGCATTAAAGTTGCTTATGAATGAATATGATGAATTGATAAGGAAGAATGCTTGATATGAATGAAGTAGGATTCAATGTTGTAGAAGTATCTCTGTTATTCTTGCTTATGCCATATATTGTCTATGAATCACTATTGTGTATATTTTCTTGCATTTTATTTCTATTTTGCCTTACATGATCAATGCATTTTGCTTAAGTCCATGGAGGTTAGAAAATCATGGTTAAAGAGTCAATTTGCAGTTGATCTAAGTATTTTTGCACCACAACATCCGCAACGAAAGGCGGGATGCGGGAGGTGGGAGAAAGAAGTTAAATCGGAGCAGAATGTGGGATTTTCGACTTCCAGGATCCACCTACAAAAGAAGGAAGGTGGAAGGTGGAAAACCGGAGAATGACTAAGGTAAAGAGTTGGTCTTTTGATTCTCGATTTCCACACTAGAGGGAGGAAAAGCGAAATGCGGAAGGCAGAAGCAAGGATAGAGGTTTTGTCATTTGATAGTTTCTGACTTCCGAGTTCTGAAGTGAGGAAGCGAAAGTGCAAAAGGTGAAAGGTGGAAGGAAAAATGATGGTTGAAGGACTCCATCGAGGATTATGTTTCTGACTTTTGAGTTTCGAAGTGCGGAAGCGGAAGTGTGGAAGGTGGAAGGCAAAAGGTGGAAGGGCTGTCGAAAGTTCTATCGCACATTACGTTTCTAATTTTTGACTTCTAGGTTCAGAAGGGCAGAAAGCAGAGTGTGGAACGTCGACTGCGGAAGTAACAGGTTCAGTGCGAAAGAAGGTTTCTCGTGCACGGAATGGACCTATTGAGGGTGAAATGATTGTTACAGTGATGTACATAGGTTCTTAAACCTAAAGATGAAGTTGGAAGAGCGAGCTAACGTCCATGCCTGGTGCTTGAAAAGAGAACAAGTGTTCTTGAAGCTAAAATTTTAATTTATCTGCATTATTGGGTATGGGGACGTTACATAGGTTTTTCAGGGAATATAGCCAATTCAACAAAAAGGCTTGAATTTTTGCAGCAATATATCCATTATGAGCTCAACATGTCACTTATGAGAATAGAACGTACATGGGGAGGATAACACTCTATCCCATAACCACTTGGGCTAAAGCCAATTAATAGGGTCACATGCAGTTACTTAGGTGCAACCTTGAAATTTGGTGAAGGTATAAGCCTCTTTGGGGAATAAGGACTCTCCATCATTATTGCGTCCCCCCTCCTTGAAACATAATTGTTAGGTAAGCTTCCTCCCATGGTTTGGAATCCCCGAGGTAGGAATGTTACCTCTGCTTGGTTCCCTCAAATCATACATATCTTATGGGGGACTCCTCTCAAAGACTCCACACTTACCTCAACATTGGGTAGGAAATCCTAACACCTATACCCCACCCCAACCATCAACATGCCAAACACAAACCCATGTTGGGTGTGTGTCACATCCATGTGATGGGTAGTTGACAATTCTATACATAGTGTCCTACAAATGGACGAACACACACACCGAGAATATGTGCATAATCAATTCCACAATCAAATCAATTATTAACAATGGTTGACCATCACAGACTCATTTGTATAGCTATGATCTCGGGGTCTCCTCAAATAGTCATACACATGTTTTATTCAACTAGGTGATTTATTGCCTATAGTAAAATGTGGTCAGTATGATCTCATATCAACATGCATAACACATCCATTACTCATAGCATTTAGATCAATGGATCCAATGAAATGAGGATCATTTATCAATAAGACCCCTTAGCCTACGTCACAAGCCTAAAATCCTTCCAAAAATTTCCTACGAGTTTGGTTAACCTTCCATAACTCATACTTACTTAACAATTTCATTCACAATTCACATCATTTATTCATAATCATAATAATATAACAGGCTGAAAATGCGAAGTTGGAAATACAATATTGAGAGAGGAGCGAAGGGGAAAATAAGAGAGTGCAAGAGAACATGCAAAAAAATTCACATAAAATCTTGGTTGAGAGTTTAATAAAACTATCAGTCCAGAGTTTAAACTCTCGGATGAGAGTTTATAAACTCTTGGATGAGAGTTTATCAAACTCTCTATTAAGAGCTTTAGCCAATGGCATCATTGATTATAAATAACTATCAAATGGGAATTTAAACCCTCGAATGAGATTTTATCAAACTATTGTATGATAGTTTATTAAACTCTTGGCCTAGAGCTCTGTTCAATTTTTTTTGTAAAATCTCATGTAGTTTTCTGGAACCTATAGCTTCGGCAAGGTCAAACCCTTGTAAATTTTAAAACTTATATGTCAAATTTGATACCAAAGGATTCATAATTGAATATACTTTTTAATAATATAAAAATTGATACCTTTTATTAAAAAATTATATTTATTCATAATTTTATTCTAAACTTTATCACCTAAGAATTTTACCATTCTTAAAATCACCTTAAATTTAAGATTCAATATCTTCACAACAATAACACAAAAACAACGATAAAAAACGGTGCACTTCTTCTCCATGTTTTAAATATATTTGGATATATTTAAATATTTAAAATCAATATTTGTAAGTTCTATTAATGAACTAAATTGTTATAATATAATAATTTTAAAAATAATTTATTTTAAATTTATATTTAATATAACACAATATTATTAATTAAAATTTAAAAAATCTATGATCATAAAAATAATATAAAAATTGATCATATATATAAAGGGAGTTTATTAGATGTAGCTCGAGTTATTGGGAGTATTGTTTGATAACCTTATCGTCCGGATTCAATTCTTTTTAGGTGTCATATGATGTTCTTGTTGTTGAGCCCCTAATATTTAGACAATGTTTGCACATGCCTCACAGTGTAGTGCAGAAATTCTGTAGATGTAGAGGCCCCATCCTCTAGGGCGTGAACCACATAAATATGTTTGTGTTTGGGTGTGTATAAAGGTTGCATGCAACTTAATCCATGTCTATAAGATATTTTAAAGAATAAAAATGTACATTTATATAAAGATTATAACAATTTAATCTCTCCATTTGTTAGAATAATCAACCCATAGTTACCTACATTAGACATTAATTTAATTATTTTTGTCTTATTACCTAGTTTCCTAGATTCCATTCTATGCTAGTTGCCTTCTACATGTCCTAGAAGTCAACACATGCTAAAACTTAGTCATGGAGTGCTTGTGAAACATCTTGGAAACCCAATTTAGCATGCCTGCTTTATTCCATATTCTCTAAAGTGCATGTTTGCTTTTTTTGAAAAGCTGGCTTGTTTTATTTATGATTTAAGGCAAAAGGAAAAGCTAGTCTAGGTCTAGTTGATTTTTTTCTTGCCCACATCATCCTCCCTCCTTTTATTCAAATAAAAGCATGTATGAGTTGTCTTTCCATCCCTCTTTAGCTTGCCCACTTGACTTAGCAAATTCCTGAGCATCTACTTAGATTTGGAAACTACTTTATGCACCTATGGGGGATTTGACTAGATTTGGTAAGCCTACTTTTTGACTATTTCGAATGGCATCTTTATGCATTTGAATATCTCATGTAATTATATATTACAGCAGCCTATTACTTCATAAGGTTGGCTATTGTACACTTATTCAATACAGATTAGTGTTATGCTCCAATTTTAGTCTCCTTTGGTGTTAATTTTGCATGTTTGATTAGCAATTTTGTGAGTGTAATTGTTCAATCTCTTGGGATCAATTTCCACACCATTTACTGTATATAATACAAAGAGTATTGTAATCTCGATAACCATGGTTGCACACAACAAAAACTACAATAATAAGTTTGCATTAAGTAATTTGGGTATCCTAACTTGTCTATTTAAATTTGGTTATTGGCTTTGCTTCTCCTTGCAGCAGATGGGTTTTCTCAGGTTGCCCATAAAGACTCAAAAAATAGGTACAACCTTTATATTTATGGACATCCAAAAAAGGTAAAAGGAAAAAAATACCAACACAATCCCTTTCATTCACTAAAGAACTCTCCATGTTCCCATAAACTAGGCTATCTAAAAGGCTCGAAGGAAAAAACTCCGTGCCACCTCTTAACATAGATTTGCATCCAAAGTTAGCCCCCTATAAAATATATAAAGGTTATTATGTATGTGCACAATATGTCACAATGTTTGAAGTTAGTTGTAGACAGCCTCTCTAAAGTGTGGGATAACGATTAGGCTTTATTAATTGAGGGGAAATAAACAACATTTAAAAAAAGATAAGGTCATTAAGGAAAGAATAATTTTGTTATCAATTCCCTCACATTTTTATTATTGATTCATTTCTAAGTGTTTTACCTAGAAATTCGCAAGATAAGGATGACCCTGGCTTATTGTGAGTAGAGGAAATGCTAATCAATCTAGAAATGGTAGGTCTCTAAGATTAGAGCATCTAAAGCACCACCATGGGTGCTAATGGTGGATGATGAATTGAATTTGATATGAAATGGATGAATCAAATGACACACTATCATATATTTCTCATAGAAGATGACCATTTTGTTTTCCCAATGCTTTTAGAAAATTCGATTTTTATCTACACATAAGCAACACAAATGTGTTGAGTGCTATGATAGATATTTGGTTCCATGTGATGTGAATTCTAAGGTAAAGGAATCACTAAATTTTATTGGTGAATAGATGGACAATACTAGGTATGATTTTAATAGAATGATTTGGGGAAAAACCATTCCATAAGCAAACAAGTTTTGTGTTTTTCCTCATTACTACTAAGATATAGCCTATTCCATAAGCAAAAGAGTTTTGTGTTTTTGATAATTACTACTTAGATATAGCTTTATGAGCATTTGTGTATCCTTCATTTGGGACTTTGGTTTAGCCTTTCAGAGAACATATTAGAAGTAGAACTAATTTTGGAAAAAGTGGCTTACATCAAGGGACCAACAAGGGCACTTCATGTTTTGACAATGATCAAGCAACTCTTGCAATTGGGGTTATGTTAAAGTTAGTGAATTATAATATGAAAACATGTACTCTTTGACGTGGCCATGTGGAAAGCCAAACGTGCCATCTCAGAGACATGTTTCTAGGGTTTTGTGGAGAACATTTTCTATTTGTGATTCTTGAAATTGTGGAATGAGGGGCTTTGAGGGCTTTCATATGGTTTGAATATAATTGACCTCAATAACAATGAGGGAAAATAGATAAAATAGATTTGACTCAACCTCAAAAGACATAAATGCTATCGATGGATGCACATAAAATTACAATGGACTTAGCCTCAAAAGGAAACAATATATCAACCATTAATGATTTGAATGGATGCTCAAACTAAGGTTTTAGAGACCCTAATATGTAAAAAATAATATTAATCAAATTTTCCAAAAAAAGGAAAAAATCTACCCAAATTTTCATAATTTAATAAACAAAGGAGATGGCCATATTTAAAAAAAAAATACAACTATAATAGTCACAATATAGAGCTCTATTCATAAAAGCCTTACGGGCTTGCTTATGAAATGGATTTTCTCCAAATCATTCTATCTTAGTAGTAACTATATCTTAGTAATATTTAGCTTATTATATCTTAGTAATTTTAAGCTAATACTTAGTTATTTTAAGCTATTTAATCTATGGAAAAAGTATATTTGCTACGAAGAAATAAGGATATATACAAACTTAATAGCTAGAGCCACTTAACTTTGGCTCGTGAATGCAGATAGGTCACAGGTTAAGTGTCACTTATAAGTTATTACTTGTTATAGCCTTATTCTAGTTAAATGAGTTATCTGTCGCAATTATCTCTCACAAAGCACGAGTATGAGTTATGAGTTATCTGTCACAAGTCACAATTATCTCTCATAAACGGCCAATTACTAGGAGTTATCTATGCATCAGCTACTAGTTATCCATGCATCAATTACAAAGTCACAATTATCTCTCATAAACCACCAATTACTAGGAGTTATTCATGCATGAGCTACACTAGGCTACTAGTTATCCATGCATCAATTATTTTTATATATTTTTTTTAAAATAATTATTTATTTTGAATTTGTAACGACTACCATAAAATCAATCTAGATAGTATATTTGTCTTGTCCTAATCCATAGATGAAAAATTATAAGTACTTATACACCTCAAAATCTCAAAAAATCTCAGATAAAAACACCTATCATGTAAAGAAACATTCACAAAAATGTTTTTTTTTAATGATAAATTTAGTTAAATAAAAAAACAAAAGCTACAATGAAGCCAAAATAAACATTCAATAATAATGTTTTAATAATGATCATCATATAAAATGAGTGGATAATTATTAATCATTAAACCTTTAATCTAAATTTAATAATGATAGGTTTTAGAAAAATAAAATAAAAAATTTAATTAAATATTAATAAAACAATAATACCAAAAACACATTCAGTAATTATCATCCAATAAAATGAGTTGTTTTAAATTTACATTTCTATGAATGGTCTAACCAACTCTCACAATGATCATCTTCTCGGCGCAGCTGATCCACTACTCCCACAGCTGACACTGTAATCTAGGACATCCATAGACATCTGCAGCAGCGTTCAACATTCAACACCTTCAACCTCTTCCAACTTACAGATAGCACGCAAAGCTCTTCAACAATATCACCGTATGCTCTTCGGCCGACGATTTTGACCATTGATTTCAAAGGAATTACGCATAAATTTTGCAGGAATTTTTAACGTTTGCAATAATAGTGTTTAAATTTGTAGAATATGAATATTTTAGAAGGCGCTTAATCCATTGATACATTAAAAAAAAATTCAAATTTCATTTATAAAACATTAAAAAAAGTTCAAATTTCATTTATAAAAAACATCACTGAATTCCACCAACATGTCGCATGAAAGTCAAAATGGTGGAACGTTTAGACTTCTTTGTGTTATTCAGCTTCACACATCCCTCTGCCCAGAACTCCTTCAAAGATGGCAATGTTTCCATCCTTGGCAACGCTTCCAACTCATAGCACCCAGTAACATCTAACAGTCGAAGCTTTGTCGCCTGCTCCAACCCCACTATGCGCTTCAGCTTCACGCAATCCCGTGCCCACAACTCTTCCAAACATTGCAATGTTCCCATACTTGGCAGCGCTTCTAACCCAGAGCACCCACCAACATGTAACAGTCGAAGGTTTGTCGCCTGCTCCAACCCCCGTATGCTCTTCAGCTTCATGCAATCCCGTGCCCACAACTCTTTTAAAGATTGCAATGCTTCCATGTTTGGCAGCGCCTCCAAGTCAGAGCATCCAGTAACATCTAGCAGTCGAAGCTTTGTCGCCTGCTCCAACCCCCGTATGCGCTTCAGCTTCACGCATTCCCGTGCCCACAACTCCTCCAAAAATTGCAATGTTTCCATACTTGGAAGCGCTTCCAACTCATAGCACTTACCAACATCTAAAAGTCGAAGCTTTGTCGCCTGCTCTAACCCTCGTATGCTCTTCAGCTTCACGCATTCCCGTGCGGACAACTCCTCCAAACATTGCAATGTTTCCATACGTGGCAGCGTTTCTAATTCAGAGCACCCACCAACATGTAATAGTCGAAGCTTTGTCACCTGCTCCAATCCATGTATGCTCTTCAGCTTCACGCAATCCCGTGCCCACAACTCCTTCAAAGATTGCAATGTTTCCATGCTTGGCAGCGCTTCCAAATCAGAGCAACCAGTAACATCTAACAGTCGAAGCTTTGTCGCCTGCTCCAACCCCCTTATGCTTTTCAGCTTCACGCATTCCCGGGCCCACAACTCCTCCAAACATTGCAACGTTTCCATACTTGGAAGCGCTTCCAAGTCATAGCACTTACCAACATCTAACAGTCGAAGCTTTGTAGCCTGCTCCAACCCCCCTATGCTCTTCAGCTTCACGCATCCCCCTGCCCGCAACTCCTCCAAGCATTGCAATGTTTCCATACTTGGCAGCGCTTGTAACTCAGAGCACCCACCAACATGTAACAGCCGAAGCTTTGTAGCATGCCCCAACCCCGGTATGCTCTTCAGCTTCACGCAATCTCGTGCCCACAACTCCTTCAAAGATTGCAATGTTTGCAAGCTTGGCAGCGCTTCCAACCTGGAACAACCAGTAACATCTAACAATCGAAGCTTTGTTGCCTGCTCCAACCCCGGTATGCTCTTAAGCTTCACGCATTCCCGAGCCCACAACTCCTCCAAACATTGCAATGTTTCCATACTTGGAAGCGCTTCCAAGTCATAGCACTTACCAACATCTAACAGTCGAAGCTTTGTAGCCTGCTCCAACCCCCCTATGCTCTTCAGCTTCACGCAATCTCGTGCCCACAACTCCTTCAAAGATTGCAATGTTTGCAAGCTTGGCAGCGCTTCCAACCTGGAGCAACCAGTAACATCTAACAATCGAAGCTTTGTCGCCTGCTCCAACCCCGGTATGCTCTTCAGCTTCACGCATTCCCGAGCCGACAACTCCTCCAAACATTGCAATGTTTCCATGCTTGGCAGCGCTTCTAACTCAGAGCAACCACCAACATATAACTGTCGAAGCTTTGTCGCCTGCTCCAACCCCGGTATGCTCTTCAGTTTCACGCATCCCCTTGCCCACAACCCCTCCAATGATTGCAATGTTGCCATACTTGGCAGCGCTTCCAACTCAGAGCACCAACTAACATCTAAGCGTTGAAGCTTTGTCGCGTGCTCCAACCCCCGTGTGCTCTTCAACTGATGACAGCCATCTACCCGCAACTCCTCCAAACATACGGGCTCCTGCAAAATTTTAACGTGTTTTACCTATGAGAAAGATATTTATATAATTAGTTTAGGTTTTATACATTTGGTGATGTTAGTAGCCACGAAACACACACACGTTTACACAGCAAATTGCAATTTACCTGTGACCCTGGTTGCCACAATGTTTCTAATTTGCTCCCGCAAACTTGAAGAACCCTTAAATTCTTCATTGGAATCAGGGAAGGCAAGGAGGAGTATGGACAGTCTTTCCAGCAGAGCCATATGAGATTTAGGGATTTCACCCTCCTAAGAATGCGTTCCAAGAAAAAACCTTCAGTATCAACAAGTTGCAAACTCCTCATTTGAATGCTGTCAAATTCATCATTGTCATTGTCATGATGTTCACTACGAACCATTCTAATTCCCCGCACTGCTTTTACCTGTCCATTGTGGAAAACTGGTAGTTATTCATATTGATTCTTGCAAAATGATGAATAATATATAACGGATGGAATGATTGACTACTTACAGACGATTGCTGCAACAAATCATCGATCACATTCTCTCTCCAACGCCAAATACGACACGGCAACGAAGACCTAGCAACGTTTCTTCCCAAATCTCTTATATGGTCATGCATATGAATCTTCTCATCTATCTGAAACCAAGTTTCTCGTTCCACTTCCACTAGGCACTTGTTTTGTAGATTTTGAAACCCGGACCTGCCTTTCCAGCCCGAGGCGTCCCATATTCTTATGGCCTTATTCCTATCATGTCCTATCAGAAAACATGCAATGTCCAAGAATATCTCTTTTTCCTCTCTATCGAGGGTATCATAACTGATCATTAGCCTTTTTTGTATGTCATGTGGAAGTATATTTTCAAGCCGAGCCAGTTGGTCATGCCAATAAGACTTGTCATTTTTTCCAAGTAGAAGTGCCCCGAGCACTTTTAGAGATAGAGGCAATCCTTGACAGGCTTTTAAAAACTTTTGAGTCAACTCTTCAAATCCTGGGAGTGGATACGGCCAGCTGAAGGCATGGCGGCAGAAGAGCTCTCGGGAGTGTTGTTCACTAAGGCCTTTTAACTCGTAAATTGATGATTCTCCAACTCCGGACATTGTGAGAACATCCTTATTTCGAGTTGTAATCAATATGAAGCTATTTGAGTGAAGAGAAGTTTGATCTGGTAAAAGTGCATCCACCTGATCCACTTCATCTACATCATCTAAAATTAATAAAATCTCTGCAAAGTAGAGATGCATTTTTAGCTTCTCCATACCTTCATCCTTATTGTCTATTTGCATAGCTGATCCAGTCAATTCTGTGAGAAGTTTGTTTTGCAATGAAGTTATAGAGCTTTTACCTGCATTTTCTTTTACATATGATAAAAAACAAGAATTCTGGTAATGTGAACGCTTCCTATTGAAGAGTTCTTTAGCTAGGGTTGTCTTTCCTGCACCACCTAACCCAAGAATCCCTACTACCTGACATTTTCTTCCACTTTGTTGATGCCGCAATAAAACTTGCTTTTCAAAATCTGTCACCTTCTCATCCAAACCCGTTGGATACTTGGCTACATACAATGGTGTTTTCTTTACCTTTCTCAACACACTCTCTACCACTTTCTCTAGCAACTCCCCTTCGTCACTGTTTGTTCAGAAGAAAATAAATATGAATAGTAAAAAACATAAATTTATGTATATCTATGCAACATAAGGTAATACAAATACGGAGAGAGAAGTTTGAGTGCTCACCCGTTACACGCCTCCAGTTCGAAACCGCTTATTCCGGAAACAGAAGAAAGAGCATTTATCCATTGTTCAACTGTCGCTGAGTCGTGCCGAGGCGTCTGTTGTTGAGTTTGGCGATCATACGTAGTCTTCTCTTTAAGTTTCTGTAGGGATTGGGCATACACTCCAATATCTTTGCCCTGTGTCCACCGAAGCTCATGGGGTTTCACGTCATAAAACACGGGAATTATTGGAGCCTCTGACTTCAACATCGACAGGAGCTCATTTAGACACCACGTTGATTCAGCGTATCGGCGTGAGAAAATGGCCACATGGACCGACGCTGTTCGAATAGCCTCCTCTATTTGAGAAGTGATATAGTCTCCTTGTTGCAATTCCTCGCGATCTAGAAACACGTTCAATCTGTGTGAATGAAGCCGACGGTAGAGATAGCTTGCAAAGGTGTTTTTGACATCGGGACCGCGATGGCTTATAAATATATCATACGAAAAATTAGCGGAGGTGGAGGAGGAGGATGAGGATGCAGCCATTGCCATTTGGAAAATACAGAGACTGCAACCGCAAGGGAGGAGATGAGTTTTTGGGGTTTGTTGAGCCAAAGGAGGCGTAATTGCAGACAAGATTGCAATGTGAAAAGCGAGTATGCGGATGCTGTGCAGATGTGAGAGATATGAAACCCTTTACTCCGCGTTTTCATCCAGAGGTCCAAAAACGCGTTTTCTTGGTGGCCCACCATCTATCAGTTGAAGCCTAGCTGTCACCCACCCACAGTTGGTCTGAACTTTGATCATGACGTAAAATAAGTTCTTTAATCCAAGCCTACGTGGCGTCCAAAAACGCGTTTTCTTAGTGGCCGACCATGCATCGGTCCATGGCACAGACAATGAGAAAAACAAAACAAGTAATAATTTTGTGTTTTAAAATGTCTCTGGTTTTTTAAAAATTTAAGCAATGAAAGTTTACAATACAAGTTAACATAATAAGCGGCCTGAAAGTTTAGAAAGAAATTAAAAAATTAAAATTAAAATTAACATTAAAGAAAGTAGCATTAATATAAAATTTAAAAAAAAAATTACTATAGCTATTCCCACGCTCCAGAAAAACAAGGGATATATCCATCCCTATCAATTATTAAAAAGAAAAAACAGGTAACCACTCTGAAAAAAGGGATGACTGGCTGCCTAAAAGACTGGAAGACCACCACTTACCTTCACCGTCCCGCTTGGAAGCAACAATTGAATCGTCCAATCTCTACATTCCAAGACCAAATAAATACATCCTCAGATCTTCTAAGACCAAATAAATACATCCTCAGTCTACACCCAGCGCCAAAACAATCTTTTATTTACGAGAAAAACAAATCTATTTTTGTGTTTTAAAATAGGGTGGTTTCTTTTAAAAAAATTTATTAGTGTTCACTTATTTATGAGAAAAACAAATATATTTTTGTGTTTTGGATTTTATTTGGTTTTAATAAGTTAAGCATTCTTTTTATTTTCAAAATTGTATGAATAATGTAAAATAATTTTTTTCTTTTTATGTTTTTCAAAACTTTAAAGTGTAAATTATTGTAGATAAATAAGGAGGTTGTAAGAATAATGTAAAATATTTTTTTTCTTTTTTATGTTTTCAAAACTTTAAAGTGTAAATTATTGTAGATAAATAAGGAGGTTGTTGTTTGGAAATAAAAAATGTAAATGATGACCTAAACTTATTAATTTATAGTGGATAGGTTTAATTTATAGTGGAAATGTCTTGAAGTGGATGCTTCTTGTAGAGTAGTGTCAAAATTTTATAAATAATGTAAAATATTTATTTTTTTATGTTTTCAAAACTTTAAAGTGTAAAATAAAGGTGTTGTACATAAATAAAGGGACTCTTGTTTGGAAAAAAATAAAAAGTGTAAATAATGACCTAAACTTATTAATTTATAGTAGAAGTGTCTTGAAGTGGATGCCTCTTGTAGAGTAGTGTCAACTAGTAAGGAGGCATACATGAAAAAAAGGCAAAAATGAGCAAAGAATTTATCTTTTTCCTTAAGTTTTTAATCAAATTAATAATAATAGTTTTAATAATAAAATTTTGTAATTTTATAAATTTAAAGATGTATAAAATGATATTATAATTTCACAAGAGTTGCAAGTGGCAATGTCCTTGACTAGAGTGAAATGGAAATGTAAGAGGAATAGCAAAAGCATGGTGCAATTACAATGATTTTGATTATTCGTTGGCCATTTGGAGTACTGATGGCTATTAGAGCAACTCCATAGTTGCAGTAAAGAAGGGTCTATAAAAATACATTTATGACTATATGTCATTGATAACAATTTTATGTCATATTTATAAGAAGAGACAATAGCAACATGTCAAGTATTTGTGGAATGACAATTATGACAAGTATCAATGCAATTGGTCAAATATGAGCAAATCTTATGGATAAGTATACATGCTTCTCTTCACTATGTGTAATCAATCAATTTAATGTGATACATCAATATAGTAATTTAACACATTTATAACTACATGTTATATTCATAATAACTATATAAGATACTTATAACAAGAGACAAGGATATCATGCCACACAAAAGTTAGAAACACTAACGAAATAGTCTATGTGTGCAATGTCAATGATTTTGATTTGTTGTTAGTCATTTGGAGTAGCGATGGTTAGTAGAGCAATGCCATAGCTGCAACAAAAGAAGGGTCTATGTAAATACATTTATAACTATATGTCATAACAATAAGAATTTTATGTCATATTTTTAACAAGAGATAATGGTAACATGCCAATTATGTGTGTAATGTCAATTATGACAAGTATCAATGCAATTGATAGAATATGAGCAAATTAGATACAAAAAAATCTTATGGATAAGTATATATGTTTCTCTTCACTGAGTGTAATCAATAAATTTAATGTAATACATCAATAAAATAATTTAACACATTTACAACTATATAAGATATTTATAACAAGAGATAAGGATATCATGCAACACAAAAGCTAGTAACATTAACCAAATAATCTATGTGTGCAATGGCAATCACAGAAACTATTAGTGCAATTAATAAAGTATGAGCAAATTTGATATAAGAAAGTGATGTGGTCAAGTGATAGAAATCGCTATGTGCATGGGAAATTCTTGAGAATTGACCAAACAGTCTGTGCATAGTCTTGTCTCTGTTGCATTTACATGGCCCTTAGGACTCTCTTGCAATTAAGCAACCTACTAATAAACTTCCCACTAGGCTCCTGCAATCGAATAGTGAAAACAAGCTCTTCCTTAAAAGTCAATAGTATTTTGTATTGGATTAAAACCATGATTACTTCTTCTGAAATTGCATGTGCATTAATTAGAAAAGTTCCTTCCTTGATTCCTCTTGTGTTATAAAAGCTAATAAATTTGCAATTTAAAAAAAAATACCCTTGTTTCTCCTTGCAAATTTCATAATTGCAAATAGAAGAAAAAGACACACCATTATGTATTAAAACATAAATTAAACATAAATTCATTAAGAACTTTCCTTGTTTCTCCTTGCATAGTTTATAGCAGAGAATTCAAAAAAAACTTGACAGCAATATGTCATTGCAGACAACACTAGATTAGAATTCCCATTGTAAAATAACTAAAACAACAAGAAAGAGATATTTTGCAATTTTGTCATTACCTTTGTGAATATCGCAATATAAAAACCAGGTTGTTCCAAGGTGAATTTGAAAAGCCACAGTGCTGGGAACTCTAGCAACAAAGGTAAGCACATAATTCTCCTACCACTATCTCAATACTCTTTGCATGTTCTAGAGAAATAGGCATAGTCATTTCAACATTTCTAACCCTCACAACTAATCAGGTAAGATCATTTTTTGAAACACGACAAATGAGAAAATAAAAGAAACACCAAGTAAATATTGTTTGTCTTTGATGTGGGTGTAATGCATATGGCTCTAGTGCGAGGGCTATGGACATGTTGTTTTGTTTTGCTCGTCAAGATCTTGGTGGGAAGTTTACCAGCGGGTTGTTTAATTGCAGGAATGTATGTACATGCTTGCTAAGATGGAGATTTGTGCGATTTTGGAGTTAATGTGTGGAGGATGGTGTTTAATGGGAGCCCGTGTGAATGCAGATTGGACCAGCTCACAAAGCTTAGAGAATTAAAATTTAGTAAATGCCATGAGATACCATACTCACAAGATATGGAAAATCTAACCTCTTTAGATAAGCTAAATGATAGTATATGCAAAAAGCTCCAAACTTTAGAAACACTGACAAATCTTACAAATTTTACAGAACCAAACACTAGTGTATGCCATGGAATAAAAAATAACACTAGTGTATGCCATGGAATAAAAAATTTGTTAGGAAATGAACATTTGTCTTCATTGAAGATATTGAATGTTGGTGGATGCCAAAAGCTCCAAAGCATGCGACAGTTAGCTCGGCTTATAAAGTTATAAAAAAAATTAGATGTTGGTAAATGCCATGATTTACTAGAACTCCCAAGTACGAAAAATGTGACTTCTTTGGAGTTGTTGAATGTTAATGTGTGTGAGAAGATTGAGATCATAACAAGGTTGGTACCACTCATGATGCTTAAAAAACTAAATGTTAGTAAATGCCATGGGATGTGAACAATCCGAGTAGTGGGACATTTGACATCTTCACACAAGCTAAATGATAATGGGTGTGAGAAGAATAAGAGCATACAGAGGTTGGAGCAGCTCAGAAAGATTATAGAAATAAATGTTAGCCATTACAATCTTATATAGAAATAATTTGAAAATTGTTGCAAATATTTTGGTTCCCAAAATAGTACTTTAATCTAGGTGCTAATGTTCTTGCCTACATTCTTTTGTACCTTGTTGTAGGCACAATAGATCCCATTTTAATTAATTAAAATGGGAGCCCCTTTTTACTTATTATGAAGAGAAATTCGAATTTTATTATCTTGTTTATGGGTTGTTATGTTTGTTTCCTTCATCTTATGTTATTTCATATTTTGTATTCAATAAAATTTGCTTGAAACCTCTTCTTTTATGTGTTTTGCGAATTGTGGAAAACTTATTTTTTCTCTTTCAAATCTGTCGTTTATGCAATTCTCAATCCGTATTGCGGATTACGGATGTTTGGAGTTTTTAAGTTATGATTTTATCCTTTCTGCAACCTGCAATCTGCAACGCGGATTGTGAATGTCGGGAAATGTTTGTGTGATAAAAATTGAATTTCAGTTCCGCATTTTCGTAACCTGCAATGCGGATTGTGGAAATCAGAAATCAAGATAAACAAAAAAAGAACACATTTCCGCAACTCGCAACGCAGATTGCGGATTGTAGAGATAATAAACAATTGAGTTTGGAAATAATCACTATCGCTTTTCTGCAACCTACAATGCGGATTGCGGATTGCGGAAACCAAAAAATAAAACTTTCAAAAGTTGTTCTTGTAATTTTATTTTCTCCTCTCCCTGCTTCAATCGTAACCATTGATTTATTTTAAAATACACGGCCTAGATTGATTTCGTTGTTGAACTTTTGGTTAAATATTTTGAATTTTTACCATTTTTTCACCTCTTTCGAACAACGAATTTTACCTTGGCGAGCGATGTTTACTACAAATTTTGACCAAATTAGCAAATTTACTTCCCTCCATCCGGTTAAGTGGTAAGTTGTTTAATATTTTACCAGTCATTTCAGTAATTCAGAAACTCGATTCATTTCAATAAACATTTTTGGGCATTTTTATTATATTTTTCAATTTTATCACAAATATGGAAAAAAATATCATAACCAAAATAGCCCTGAACGAGCTCAAAAACAAGGACCCAAACATTGGCATCCTTTCTGATACATGAGTAGCTCCAAAGCATGCGACAGTTATCTCAGCTTATAAAGTTATAAAAAAAAAATAGATGTTGGTAAATGCCATGATTTACTAGAGCTCCCAAGTACGAAAAATGTGACTTCTTTGGAGTTGTTGAATGTTAATGTGTGTGAGAAGATTGAGATCATAACAAGGTTGGCACCACTCATTATGCTTACAAAACTAAATGTTAGTAAATGCCATGGGATGTGAACAATCCGAGTAGTGGGACATTTGACATCTTCACACAAGCTAAATGATAATGGGTGTGAGAAGAATAAGAGCATACATAGGTTGGAGCAGCTCAGAAAGATTATAGAAATAAATGTCAGCCATTGCAATCTTATATAGAAATAATTTGAAAATTGTTGCAAATATTTTGGTTCCCAAAATAGTACTTTAATCTAGGTGCTAATGTTCTTACCTACATTCTTTTGTACCTTGTTGTAGGCACAATAGATCCCATTTTAATTAATTAAAATGGGAGCCCATTTTTACTTATTATGAAGAGAAATTCGAATTTTATTATCTTATTTATGGGGTGTTGTGTTTGTTTCCTTCATCTTATGTTATTTCATATTTTGTATTCAATAAAATTTGCTTGAAACCTCTTCTTTTATGTGTTTTGCGAATTGTGGAAAACTTATTTTTTCTCTTTCAAATCTGTCGTTTCTGCAATTCGCAATCCGTATTGTGGATTACGGATGTTTGGAGTTTTTAAGTTATGATTTTATCCTTTCTGCAACCTGCAATCCGCAACGCGGATTGTGAATGTCGGGAAATGTTTGTGTGATAAAAATTGAATTTCAGTTCCGCATTTCCTTAACCTGCAATGCGGATTGTGGAAATTAGAAATCAAGATAAACAAAAAAAGAACACATTTCCGCAACCCGCAACGTAGATTGAGGATTACAGAGATAATAAACAATTGAGTTTGGAAATAATCACTATCTCTTTTCTGCAACCTACAATGCGGATTGCGGATTGTGGAAACCAAAAAATAAAACTTTCAAAAGTTGTTCTCGTAATTGAAGATCCAGAATGCAGAACAACTTGAAGCGATAGAAGAAGAAGTGGAGAATGCAGAAGTGGTGATAGCCACCTTGAATGGCCTCCCAGGATCATGGGATTCATTCATTTGAGGAATGTGTGCTAGAAGGAAGTGATTACTTTCGGCAGACTTTGGGAAGAGCACACACAAGAAGAATCTCTACTCATAATAAGAGAAAATAAGATGGGAGCAACTGAAGATTAAGCTCTCACCATCCAAAGAAGATCCCTCAAGTGACGAGGAATATCAACTCTTGAAGAACCTCTTATCCATCTTAGCATTTGGATAAGAAATGATGCTATTATGAATGAAGAAGATGATGAAGCTGAAAGGAGAAGTCTCACCACGAAACAAATAAAGATAAGTATTCAATTGTCATTTCATGATATTGTTTTTTATGCATTTGTTTATATTCAGTTGATGTATTATGCATGATAGAATGTTTGCATTAATGATAGTATACTACTAATATGAATGTGATGGGTAAGTAGCTCATGGTGCTATACAACTCTCCATTGCTACTTATCTAGAATGAAACCTCTTTGCTAACATATTGGATTAGTGCACAATCTCAATGTTGTCTTGGTAGAGATGGAAGGCATCTAGAAAGTTTCCATGAGATATGGATGAATGTTGTATTGGCTAAAATAGTTGCATAATCATATATCTTGATGCAAAAGAAATTTGCATTATGAAATGTTTCTAACCATACCACTAATGCATTTGACTTGTAGGAAAGATTGCACAAAATCACCTACAAGCAAAGAAGGATGAGACTTGTTCCGAAGAACAAGTGATGACAATTCAAGATGAAGAATAATATGACGAATTCCGCGACATCATTGATGCAGAACCTTCCAGCTATGAAGAAGTAACCAAGAAGAAAGAGAAGACCAGTTCAAGAAGAATGATGTCTAGGATGCAGTATCGATACATGAAGGGAAATTCGTAGTTCCATCATGTAGTAGATGGAAACATCGTGGGATACAAGGCAAGATTCGTAGCATGAGGCTTCTCACAAAAAGAAGGCATAGACTATGAAGAAACATTTGCAGCTAGTGGGAGGTAGAATTATGTGTGAAAAGGAAAGAAGGCCTTGTACGAACTCAGAAGACACCCATGGGATAATACATACATGAGTAGCTTGAAAAAGATGACAAGCTCATAGATGGGTGTGAGAAGAACTTTTGAAAAAGTTCAAGATAGAGGATCTTGGTATCCAGTGATCCAAGATGGATACATAGAATATTAGTAGTAGAGGAAGCTACTTGTCACTCCGGTACAGAATGTTTCAGTGCATAGAGTACGAAAGACAAAGGGAGTATGATGCTCCGCTTCAGAGGGAGTGATTGCAGAAGATCCTGAGGTTCGACCTAGTATGACAGGATGGATAGCTTACTAATGACTCTAGGCTTTACTGAGAATAAAGAGGATTCCAACCTTTGCTTCAAGGTTGAAGGCAAAAGACCAGTAATGCTCTTGTTATATGTCGATGACATGTTCCTGACAGAAAAGAGGAACTCATTAAATTTGCAAGAAGAAGACTTGCTGCCGAGTTCGAGATAAAGGACTTGGGGATGATGCACTACATTCTAGGCATGGAGGTGTGGATAAGGGAAGTATGCAATAGAGATCCTGAAGAGGTTCAAGATGATGGACTGCAAGGCCATGACCACACCTATGGCATCGAACCTGAAGCTATTGAGTGTTGCTTCATCAGAGTCGGTTGATTCCACGATGTATCGCCAGATGATTTACCTGACAAATATGAGACTAGATATTTGCTTTTCTATGAACGCATTGAGACATGTTCACCTGATGGTTGCAAAGCATGCAGTGAGGTACCTAAAGGGTACAGTTGATTATGGGATAAAGTATGAAGCGAATTAGAAGATTAACCTGGAGGGTTATGTGGATTCGTATTGAGCAGGCAGTGCCATTGATAGGAAGAGCACTTCGAGGTGCTACTTCAGTATGGGATCAAGTGTGATCTCTTGGTTTGGCAGGATGGAGTCCCACATGGCGCCGAGTACAACTGAGGCAAAATATGTTGCCACTTGCTATTTGGGAGGTAATATGTTTCTTTTGAAAACTACTATTTGATTTTCTTGATTTGACTTGCATTTTTGTATGATGCAGAGAGGAGCAGTGAAGCTCCAGTATGTGATCCAGATCGAGATCTCTTGAAAGAGGGAGTTCTAGCATAGTTGGTGAGACAAGTTGTCTGAGCATAAATCCTGGCGAAGCTCATAGGTTGCTCAGATGTAAACATACCTATAGGTTTTCCTTGGATGTAATTGGTCCTGGCGAAGCTCACAGGTTATCCTTGAATGTAATCAGCCCTAATGTGATTCTATGCTAGAAATGGCCAAAGTGAAGTTTGAGTACTTCAGGGAGAAGCTTGGTGTTCTCCAAATCGAGGTTCCCTCCAAGGGGAAGTGATGAGTCTGTGAGCCATTCTAACATGGTGAGAGGATTAGGTTCCTTCCATGGTCAGACATAACGGCTAAGCTCTGTCATGGTGAGAGGATTTGGTTCCTTCCATGTCAGATGTGAGTGCTGAGCCATTCTGATGTGACTGTAGGATTGGTTCCTACATGATCAGATATAAGTGATGATTTCCATTCTTGGAATCGAGGCACCTGGTCAGTTACCCAGAATACTCAGCTTGGTGCTGAGATGCCCATTCTCTAGGAGAATGGAGGAACTTGGTCAGTTACCAGGAATCCTTAGTTTGGGACTGAGAGCCATTCTAGCGCAATGTGTTTACACAAGGTCATATGTAAGTGCAGAGCCCTTCTGATGTGGTGTGTTCACACATGGTCGGATGTAAGTGCAGAGCCATTTCGATGCAGTGTGTTTGCACATGGTCAGATATAAGTGCCGAGCCATTTTGGCACGATCTGTTTACACATGGTCAGATTTGAGTGTTGGGCCTTTCTGACAAGATGAGGTCAGATGTGAGTGCTGGGCGTGCCTTTCTAACAAGATGGGGTTAGATGTAAGTGCTAGGTGGGCCATTTTGACTTAGGGTCAAATATAAGTGCTGAAGAAGACCTACATGGAGGCTAGGCCTACAACTAGCATGAAAAAGGGCTGGCTCTGTAGAACTTCCTGTGACGAGAAGAATGAAGAGATAGCACCATTTGATCAAGATAGCAGAAGCAGTAATGATGATGATGATTCAGTGATGATCTAGCTTTGATGATGATCTATATCAAGTGATGATCCACACTTGATGATGATCCAGTAGTGACGATCCAAATCAAGTGATGATCTAGCAGTGACAATCCAGATCAAGTGATGATCCAGCAGTGACGATCCAGATCAAGTGATGATCCAGACTTGATTATGATCCATCAGTGATGATCCAGACTTGATGAAGATGACTTGACAATGAAGATGACTTGAATATGAAGATGACTTGACAATGAAGATGACTTGAAGATGAAGATGACTTGAAGACGAGGATGACTTGATGATGATCCAGATGATACAGAGAAGAAGACTTGTGCTGATAATCTGTGTCGAGAGAATACCTTCCTAGTTAAGAGGGAGTGTTGATGTATTTGTAACTTCGGAATGTATTCACTTGTATATCTTATGTATTGTACCTCGATGTTTTGTTGATGTATTTGTAACTTCAGAATGTATTCACTTGTATATCTTATGTATTGTACCCCGATGTTTATTCTGGGAAGTATCTATAGTGTAATTGAGTCATGTCATGCCCCAATGTTCCGATCGAGAGATTCAATAATGTAAACAAGTCATGTAAAGTCATTGAGGTTAACCCTCTATTGTAAGTCAGGGCAATAGTCCCCACAATTGTGTCAAGGTTAACCCTCCTTGTTGATTGGAGGGCAAATTCCCCACAGTTGTGGGGCACTAGGGTTATTAGACTCTCCTAGGGATGTCAGCTCTAGTAAGTAATTTTTAAGTGGGGCCGACATGTTGAAGTGGACATTAAGTGAATGAAAGAATATAAATAGAGAGTGAGCCTCTCTATTTATTACACACACATTCACCCATTGGGGCGCATGAGCGAGAGAGAAGTAGTTGTCTCAAGTGAGAGAGAGAGAGAGAAGCTATGGAGATCATCTTTATGTTTTAGGGTTTTACTTCTACCATTGGTGCTCATTCTATCTCTGAGGAAGTTACGGGGTTTTCTCCTTTATGGTTTCCCCGAGGAAAATTCTTTGTGTCTCTTGTCTCTTGTGTTTATTGTTGTGCATGTTATTCTCTCAGTTAAAGACCCTAAGATAATGTTAGCTTGAATGATAAAAATCTAATAGATTCTCCAACCACTACTGGAAGGAGGCTAAGACCTCTTCACAATTTTTGGACACACCTCTTCACAGTTGTAAACGCACCTCTTCACCATTGTGAATCCACATAGCAGGAATTCATATATGGTTAGCACAAACCTGGATTTCACAATAATTTCACATACAGTCTCTTGGTTATACACCTAGCTATTCTAACGGGTGAAATCATTCTTAGGCGATGGATCTCTTAAACACCTCAATCAGCGGTGGAGAACAAACCAACTTAAATCATTTTTACGATTTCGCTCCCATCCCGATGGTTAACTCGCCAACATGTTGAACTAGGGAAATAGCTTACAGTCGTTGATCTAAGACATGCTTTATGATCTGAACCGTCGAAGTATGTGACCCCTACCTAATTCCACTAATCTCCATTTCGACTTTCTCCATGCTAGTTTACCTAACGAAATTATTTCCATCCTTTGATGAAAATCCTCCTTTAATCTCCGTCGTTCAAACATTAAGTGTCTAACACATTCCGCAGATTTCAAAATTTAATTAACCCGCGCATGTTGAATCAGGGGAATTGTTCTTCACCGTAGATCAAATTCAACGATCAATTTCGATCGTTGATCTTAATCCTAATTGCTCCTTGATTATTGATTAGCAAAATATCATGTAGCCATTGATCTTCATTCACTTCTACTTTCCACCGTCTGATCTCTAGTTGTGACTTTTTGCACTTTTTATTTCCTCTTCTGCACTAATATTTCCGCCCTTTAATTTATGTACTGCAAAATGCGGAAGTCGAAAACTCAATGTTTCCAAAGGCGTTGTATTTCTGTTTTCCGCATTTCCGCTCCTGCACTGCAGAATGCAGAAGTCAGAAACTCAATGTTTCATGATTTCAAGTCTCTTTTTTTTCGGACTGGCCTTTCCACACTTTCCTTTCCGACCTTCCTTTTCCATACTGCGGAATACGGAAGTTGAAAACTCAATGTGTCCAAATACTTTATCTTTCTTCTTTTCGCATTTCCACTCCCGGACTGGCCTTTCCGCACTGCGGAGGGTGGAAACCGGAAACTCAACTTTCCATTTTTTCAGACTTTTTCCTTTCCTCCTTTTCCGCTCCCGCACTGCGGAATGCGGAAGTCGAAAAATCAACTTTCACAAGTTATAATTTATAGCTTTCAGCGCTTCCACACTCACACTTATTTTCTGAACCATCGATCTACTTGCACAAACAATTCTCAGTCGTCTGATCTTGATTAACTGCAGAAATTCATCTCGTCCTTCTGTCTTTTTCAGATCTTATCCTTAACCGTCCGATCTCGTGTGGGATGCTTCCTGACTGTCGATTTCATATCTAATGCATATCTCACCATAACTTTGCAAATATGCACGATTTCTTTGTGGAAATCCTCTGACTTCAAAATACGAGCTCCTTCATCTTCACCATTTGGGCATCCTTCTCTACTAGTCTGCAGGATTCCTCAATTGTCATCAATGCCAACCTATATTGCTATGTTTCCAACACTAAGAAGCATAAAATTGAAGAACCAGTACCATAGGCAGATACCCTTAATATTGAAGACATTTATTTGAAAGAAGAATCCCTCCCCCCTAACTTTGCACGTCCATTTACCATTCCTGTCATCTTACCAACAGTTGTTTCAATTGCTCATGCTTGTATTGATCCACTTGAGGGTTTAGTGGTTGATGAATTTTTCCCTGAGATTCATTTCTCAGAAATTATCACCACCTCCACTGTTACATCTCTTGAATCCTCATCCATCCCTATGAATATCCCTATTGAAATTTCATCATATATTCTAGTCCCAGGTGCCACAACAATTGACCAACCGACTGCCTCTATTAAAGATGTATCTACTCATGTTAGATTTTCATAAGATTAAAGCAATATATATTAATTGTATTTATCAATAGGATCACTAGAAGATAGACAAAGAACAGAACAATAACAAGAGTATTTTTATAATAGGAAATCCAAATGGTAGAAAACCCATCAACCTTCGTCTAGAGATGATAATTCTGAGATCAGAGTATAATGAAGAAGAAAGAGAAAATATGGAAAAGCTTTCCAAATATAGAAACCCTGAAAGCATTCTTCTTCTGCAGTATATGCAAACTTCTTTCTCTCCCCAAAAACTGCAAACTTCACCGTGTTGTTGTGCTGCTGCTGCGTGAAATAATGAGGAGGGGTGCCTCCTATTTATACAGATTTTCCACTGATAATTTAACTGGGGCCGACTTCACTTGGGGGAGAAATATAATTTTTCTTTTACAATTTTTATTTTGTCTTTTATTTTGCTTGATTTTCTCCCCAAGGACTACATTGTTCTTCTAGGGTTTGTATGATTGATTACAATAAGTTCATCTCCCATAGGAGGTACAATACAAGAACAACAAGAATAGCTTCTGAAGTTGTACAAACTCCAACACTCCCTCTCAACAAGGAAGGTATTCTTCGGTCTTCATCAGCATCATGATCATCTGGGTTTCATATGTACATCTATAATGTCTCTATAATCTCTAAATATATTGAAGGTTGTATTTATGAATTTGTTCTATTCGGATGTCTGAGAGAAAATCGCTTGCTACCTATCTGTCTCTACTGTCAATGGAATACTTTCATGCCTGGCAAGAGATCCTGGATGAGAAAATGTGTACGACTATCTACTACCTGTTTGTCTCATCTGCATGGGTTACTCCCATACCTGGCTAAGAACCTGAACGAGTAGTGGTGTTTGTGCAATCACATGACCATCTGTTTCTTATCCAACTCATATGTTGAGGAAATTTATCCCATACCTGGATGAGCACCTGGACAAGTAGAGGCACCTGTGTGAACCCGACCATATACTACATGTCTATCCCATATTCTTATGGGATTTCTCCCATACCTGGCTGAGAACCTAGACGAGCAGAGGTACCTGGGAAAAAGTATGGTAAATGTCTCTCGTTCATCTCTCCCTCTCAAGGAGGGATAAGTTCTTTTCTACTCCAAGTCTTCTGCGAAAGTATTCAAACTTCATCCTTGGAAGAGGCTTGGGGTGAACATATGTAGTATGGTCATCTGACGGAATATGCTGGAGCTCAACCACACCTTTCTGCACCATATCATCTATGAAGTGATACCGAATCTCTATTTGCTTTGACTTGTCCTGAACTAGAATCTGCACATAACTCTGGTTATCACGGTGAATCACAGTTGGCTCTAGAATCTGGCCAAACAATCTTGCAATAAGTTTACGAAGCCAAAATGCTTCTCAGGCTGCTGAACTTGCATCCATATACTTGACCTCTGCAGTACAAAGATCTATTGAGTTATGCTTCCTATTGTATTAGAGAATTACTGCAGAACTCAAACGGAAACAACATTCTGAAGTGCTCTTCCTATCTGTAGTGAATCCGAACCAATATTACTCTGTAAACCCTTGCAATCTCAAGTCACAATCTGAATTCTATCATGGATCATATCCCACAGTGCCACATAAGTATCTGAGCACATGTTTTGTAGCAGTCCAGTGAATCTGCCTCGGTTAGCACATTAACTGACTAGGGGAATTCACAACAAAAAAATATATGGTCTGGTGTTCGTAAGATACATCAAGGACCCAATTAACTTGTGATACATAGTGGGATAGATCAAATTTTAATCTGAAGCATAATACTACAGGAGGTTCATTGACAAATGTGAGATATTTTATGGGACTTGTAGGATACTACAGGAGGTTCATTGAAGGATTCTCCAAGGTTGCACATCCAATCACTTCCTTGCAAAAGAAGGGGATAAATTTTGAATGGACACCAAGATGTGAGGAGAGTTTTTGGTAGTTGAAGAGTCTTCTTACAAGTGCACCAATTCTGAAAATTGCAGACCCAGAAAAAGAATTTGTGGTGTGTACTGATGCATGTAATCAAGGACTTGGAGGATTTCTTATGAAAGAAAACCATGTGGTATGTTATGAGTCAAGAAAATTGAAGGAGCATGAGAAGAACTATGCTACTAATGACTTAGAACTTGCAACCATAGTACATGCTCTGAAGATGTGGAGGAATTAATTAATGGGAAGAAGATTTGAGCTAATGACAGACCACTGTGGTTTGAAATACTTGTTTGATTAGCCGACTTTAAATGCTAGGCAAGCTAGATGGTTGGAGTTTTTGTGTGAGTTTGATTTTGAAATCAAACACATAAAAGGAAAATAAAATAAAGTGGCTGATGCACTCAACAGGAAGGTGCATGAAATGCATGTGCAGATCAAGGACAAGTTGTAGAAACAAAGTCTTAAAAAGAGGTATGAGTGATATAAATTGGAAGAAGATGAACTTCTTACCTATAAGAACATAATTTATATTCCAAATGTAGCAGACTTGAGGAGAATTTTTATGGATGAAATCCATCAAGCTCCATATTCTGGTCACCCAGGATATCAGAAAACAATTGCTACAACCAGAAAGCAGTATTTCTGGCCAGGGGTGAAAAAGGACATCGCTAAGTATATTTCTAAGTGCATGAAATGTCAGTAGGTGAAGGTTGAGCATTAACACCCAGTAGGTTTATTGCAACCTTTGTCAGTCCCGGAATGGAAATGGGAAGTTGTTTTCATGGATTTTATTACAGGATTGCCAATACCTATGAGACAACATGATTCCATCATGGTTATGGTGGACAAGTTGAAAAAGGCATCACATTTTATACCAATCAAGTCCACGTATAAGGCTGATGCCATTACAAAAAATTTCATGAAGGAAATTTTCATATTACTTGGATTGCCTAAGGCAATAATTTCTTACAGGGATACCAAGTTCACTTCCAATTTTTGGAAAATTCTGTTTGCATATTTGGGTACAAAGTTGAACTTCAGCAGTGCCTACTATCCTCAAACTGATGGATAGACAGAGAGGGTGAATCAGGTGCTTGAAGACATGCTTCACATGTATGTGATGGACAAACCATCCAAGTGGGAGGATTATTTAGACTTGGTAGAATTTGCCTATAATAATGGAAATGAAGCATCATTGGGAATGAGTCCATATGAAGCCTTGTATGGAATAAGGTTTAGGACACCAGTGACTTGGGATAATCTAATGAATAGGATTGTGCTTGGTCCAGAATCGCTCAAGGAGATGGAGCAAGAGGTTGCAAAGATCAGGCAGAACCTAAAGGCAACCCAAGATAGACAGAAAAGCTATGCAGATAAGCACATAGTGCATAGAGAGTTCATTTTTTGGGATCATGTTTACCTTAGAGTGAGGCCAAGGAAGAGTTCCTTGAAGCTTGCAAGTTGTGCCAAGCCGTCACCTAGATATTGTGGGACTTTTGAAGTGCTTGAAAGAATAGGGATGTTGCATATAGACTTGCATTTCCTGCTAGCACTAGAGCTCATAATGTTTTTCATGTTTCTTTGCTTAGCAAATATGTACATGACCCTAACCATGTGATAAATTTGGATGTGATTTAGGTGGAACCCGAGGGAGAGTTCCAAACCGAGCCATTGTGCATCCTTGACAGGAAGGTCACAATGCTTAGGAATTGGGTTTTTGGACAGGTAAAGGTGTAGTGGAAACACTACGGTCCTGATGAGGCTACATGGGAGCTGGAGGATGCCATGCGATTGGAACATCCATTTTTGTTCAATTTTGAAAAGCATTGAGGACAATGCTAATGAAGGGGGAGGGGGATGTAACACCCCAGTTTTGACCCCATGGTATTGAAATTGTACATGATGTATATATTGTATTTAAATCATGACAAGGAGATCAAATCCAAGGCCCTGCCATCGATTTTTTGTATAGGTGATCAAGGTTGATGCATATGGTTATAGTGTTGGTCAAGCACAACACATTTTGCAATATCATGTAAATATGCAATTTAATAAAATTTCAAAACTAGGTATGCACTACAACGTAAAAAAGATGGGGGCATGATTTCACAAGGGATAGGGAGGGAGTTAACTAGACTGAT
Organism: Pseudotsuga menziesii; assembly: GCA_001517045.1. Taxonomy (NCBI): domain Eukaryota; kingdom Viridiplantae; phylum Streptophyta; class Pinopsida; order Pinales; family Pinaceae; genus Pseudotsuga; species Pseudotsuga menziesii. The sequence goes on along the minus strand of LPNX011197247.1, from coordinate 565,290 downwards.
TCTAGGTAAGATATTTCAGATTCAATCCTCACAAAACCTGGTTTAATCAGAAAAAAGAACCTTCTTTGATCTGTTGTCCAACCCACCCAGGAAGACTCGAGCTCGGAATAAATCCTTTTGGATAAAAATTTCGCGCACAATTAAAAGTGTTAAACAACTTGCTAGTTGAATCTGTAGAATTTTTGTGGACCATAAGATTTGTGTCCCCGCCAAATCAACGGTGGACTCCAAATTCACTGAAGTGGATTTCATAGAAATTCCGCGTACATGAAAATTTTGTTAAACCACACATCTTCACCCAACGGAATTGATGTGCCTCGTCGATCGGTTCCGATGATTGAACTCAGCCGTGGATCTGTTCAAAGATACATGTTCTTTCATTTCGTCTACCCTATTCGTCCCCTGTACTCAATCATTCAATTTTCTTACAAAAGATCGATTGAGGCAGTTAATGCCTTGGATAGGGCGAGGTATGGCAGCCGACTTCATGAATGATCAAGCCTGCAAGTCTGCAGAATCGTGTTCTTTCTTCTGCAGCAAGAAAACCAAGAAAATGCATGCCCAGCTGGTCAACCTTGTTTTTACCTAAATGTTTTGGTCATTCGAGCATTATTCACGATTTCAGCATTGGATTATTGGTCGTTCACTATCCTGAGTTGAGGAAGAGTTGTCCAGTGATGTTTCTCTGTGTTACAGAGTGTGTGGAACCTCGATTGTTGTGTTATGGTGTTATTCTGAACTACAGAGTTGTATGAGATCCTGTTTCTCTATGTTATAGAGAGGAGCCCTGTGTTGTTGTGTCTCCATGTGGTTTGTTGTGATGTGCACCTTGGTTTGGGTCTGAATAGTGTGCAAGACTTAGGATTGGAAAAGACGTTGAATGTGCTTGATAAACCTAGTGTGGGACCTCACAATAAGATAAGAGTGGTTGATGAATCTTCTCTGCACATCTTGAAGAGAACTGGAAGGGAAGGTATAGCCCGAGGGACTGTGGAGCAGAGAAGGGGATACTTCCTTGTGTTGGGTTTGTAGGTATTGGGATTCCAAGTCAGATAGATCTTGTGGAGGTGTCCTTAGCTCTGTGGACGAGCTCACTAGCTTAGAAATTCTTCCTGTCCACTGCCTTAGCAGCCTGATAAACCCAAGGATAGATTGGCTTGGCTGATAGCCTGATAAACCCAATGGAATATTGGCTTGGTTGGGAAGCCCGATAAACCCAATCATAAGTTGGCTTGGTTGAGCAGCCTGATAAACCCAACTAGTAGTTTGCTTGGCTATGTCTTGTTGTGCAGTTGGCCTTGTGTAATGATTGGTTGGACAGCTTGATAAACCCAACTATGTGTTGGCTTGGCTAAGTAAGCCTAATAAACCCAGTAGTGTGATGGCTTGGTTGGTAGCTTGATAAACCCATTAGTTAGTTGGCTTGGTTGCTCCTTAATGCGAATGTTGGCTTGACTGTGAGCAGTCTGATAAACCCAACTATTAGATGGCTTGGCTATGTATCCTGATAAACCCAACAATGTTTGGCTTGTTTCTTGCAGCCTGATAAACCCAACTGTGTATTGGCTTGGCTGGTCCTGAATGTGAATGTTGGCTTGACTGTGGATAGTTTGATAATCCCAACTGTTAGCTGGCTTGGCTATGTAGCCTGATAAACCCAATAGTGTTTGGCTTGTTGTGTGTAGCTTGATAAACCCAACTGTGTGTTGGCTTGGTTGGACACTCTGATAAACCCAACTGAAGGTTGGCTTGACTGTGTGTGATATGATCTAGCTGTGTGTGAGTCTGTTGTTCCCTAGTTCCTTATGGAAATAATGCCCAGCTCGGGGGTGGCAGTTGTGTTGAGAGATTAATGAACACAACTGGCCTATAGTTGGGTGGAACGTTGCAGCGACATATCTAGTTGTGGGACAACTTCATCTTCAAGATAAGTATATTTGTTATTCTTGTTTATGCAATGTATTTGCTTATGAATGAAATGAATATGATGCATGCTTGTTAATGTTTTCAGTAGAGTTTACTGTTTATTAAATGTTTCTGCATTTTCATCTGTATACGCCTTGTATGTTTCAATGTATTTTGCGTATGATCATGGAGGCTAGAAGCCTGTTTATAGATTAATTATGCATCTGACTTAAGTGTTTCCACACGCAGGAATCCGCCAACAGAAGGCGGAAGGTGAGAGGTGGAAAGAAAAGTTGAAAACAAGGCAGAATGTTGAGTTTATGATTCCTGGGATCTGCGTGCGGAAGGCAGAAGGCGAAAGTGGAAAAAGAACCAAAAGCTCTAAGGAAAAGTTAGATTTTTTATTCCCAAAGTCCGCTATGAAGGGAAGAAGTCGGCAAAACGAAAAACGGCTAAGGCAGGAAGTTGGTTTTTTGATTCCTGAAGTCCGCAATGGAAAGCAGAAAGTTGGAAGGAGGAAGGCAGAAACCGAAAGATAAAGCCGTCGTTTCGTGGATTTCTGCATTCTGAGGTAGGAAGGAGGAAGTTAGAAGGGCGGAAGGCAGAATATGGTCAAAATGATTCTGTCGCATTTTAATTTTTCGATTCCCAAAGTTCGTAGTGGAAGGAAAAAAGGTATGAAATCATTGTTGCATTTTGTAGAGTTCTGCAAGCCACACTGCAGAAGGCGGAAGGCTGGAAGGCGGAATTTGGAAAGTTCAGTTTTAGTGCTGAAATGACTTTCCTGGTTGCAGAGTGGATATGTAAGATGTAGAATGACTGTTACAGGCATTTTTTTACTTCAACATGAATGTGGAAGAGTGTTTTCACTACCATGCCCCGTGTTTCAAAAGAAGAACCATGGTTCTTTAAGAAATTTTTTAATTATGCATGATAATTGGGGTATGGGTACGTGACATAAATCATTGCCTCTATAGCTATCCAACAAGGGACGACAAGAAAGATAGTAGCCATAAAGTTTGCAGACTTATGGATCAACTGGAAGGTAAATTGAAAGGAAGGGGTTATTGTGATGCAATGCCCACAGGTTGAACTAAAAGGTCATAGTCAGAAGGAGCATCCTATAGAAGCCAAGGGACTTGGTTATGAAAATCTAAGTTAAAAGATGCAATGCAAGAAAGACCTGCTATCATTTTGTAAGTTTTTTATATGTGTAAGTATTCCTAAGTATTGGAACACTGAGGATGGTGTCATTTTAAGGGGGAGGGAAATGTAATACCGTCATTTTGACCCATAAAATGTATTGACTCGATATGTAAATATTGTAAATATGTGATATATGGTTCATAGTGTGGAGCTCAAGGCCAAGGCCTCACTAGTGAATACCTATAATAATAAAGGCAATTATTTTATAGTTTATGAACCATGAGCTAGCAAGCCATGGAAAAATATAAAAGCATGTAAATATTTACAATGATAAAATGTCCAAAGGTTGGCTATGATGGGGCAACATGAACGATGGGGGATATGCGTATCCAAGTCTAGGGAGAGGTGAGGGGGTTGTGAGATTGAAACCTATGTTTCCAAATTTCATCTTGAGAATCCATCTTGACTTTCCTTACTGGCATTTATTTCTATTATAAAGAAGTAGTTGAGGAATCATCTCATGCACTCATGGAGAATGGGAAAACCCAGAAATTCGTATCGATGGGTATAGGCATGGTGTACTTGACCCATAAGTCATTCTTCATCATGGGAATTCATTTTTTATCTTCCCCATTCCATGGTCGAAGAACCAAAGATAAATTATGAGGATGCTATGCATTCCCAGTTGTAGAAAAAACAGAAATCGCAACTTGGAAAAAAACTGCATTTTGGAGTGCAAAAATTGCCTAGAAATATGCGGGGGCGGTGAAATTTAGTGGGGAATCCATAGATACAAACCCTAAGGAAAATTTGAGAGTGCCAAGAGCCCAGGAATTCAAGGGAGAACCCAATTTTGAAGACTCGAAATTTGAAATCCGTGATTGAGAGTCATGTGGTCAGAAATTGGGAAAAATACAAGAGTGGATTGAAGTGGGAGAGAAATCAGAGGTTGGATGTGCATGGTAGAACCAACAAAGACACATATTGTAGTTGGTTTAGTAGTCGTGACAAGCCACACCTGCCCAGGTCAGTGCTGAGGGAAGGGGTGCTCAAGGGAAGGTGCAGTAGAGAAGAGGACCTTACTCAAGATGAGAGTGGAGGTGATGGGGGTGCTTAGACTGCCTGAAGCCGAATTGAGATGCATGGACCTTCATGGCTTAGCAAAATTCTTCCCTTCCTCCATACTTGCTTGATATACCCAGTTGTGCGTTGGTTTAGCTTGAGTGATTGTATATGGCTATGAGAGATCCTGAGTACTTCCTCCTTAGTGGATACATAGCCCTAGGTCGGGGGTGGTCTCCAAGTGTTGAAAGAATATAGATTGGGAAGAGACCTACAATTGGGTGGAACTTGCAACCACATAGCCATTTGCTCGGTCAATTACAATTAAAAGATAAGTATTTATATTGCCTTTGATTATGCTTAATTTATGTGTTAAGAATGGCAGTTAATTATGTTAAATTGATTGAACACACCTAACATGAATTGTTTAATTAGCTGGCTGTGCATAGCATGAGAGTGAGATTAATTTTGTGTGTGCTTGTTTTAATATTATGCATGTGATAAAAAAATGTTGATATATGCATGATGTGTGTGCAAAGAGAATTTATCTTTCATTGTGTATTTTATTGTTGCATTTTCACACGTATTTAGATTTTAATGAATTATTAATATGCTTTAGGGGTGAAATTATAGCACCCCTACATCGTTCATGTTTCCTCTATGATCAGATTGATGGGAAGGGACGTCACAATTGATGAATTCGATAGAATTACAAGTCGTCTTGAGGGGTTGTAGTGATCCCGTTTTGGTTAATGAGAATCTTGTTATCTCAATCTCTGCGTAAGAGGATGAGTATGGTAGAGGCAGTTAGTGGTAATATGGTTGAAGCATGACACAATTTGGGAAAAGGTATGAATTGTTTGAGAGTTATTGAAATTCTAGTTGAAGTTTCGTTTGAGGATACTCAAGAGAGACCGCATCATAAATATTCCCAACAAGGAGAGGAGCGACGCGCCAGACCTCTAGCGGCATTGGAGGAAGCAAAGAGATTTGATTAGCTGAGTGATTGTTTTGTTAATTTTCTATGTTATATAATAAAGTTGATAGTTATGGGTTGGGTAGAAGAAGAAGTCATTTTTTTTAGCAGGTATAATAGAGATTTTGGGGGCCAAAAAGTAGTAGTATTGTCTCATTGATCCATTTTGTTGTTATGTTTTTGGTTTGTAAATGAGTTTATGTTGGTTTAGATGTGTAAAAAATTGCCTAAGGTACGAGTCTTTATTGTGAAATTTGATATCGTTTTGGCACATTTATGTAATTCTAAATATTTCATATAAGTAATATAAGGTTTCTAAAGCTTACCCATAAAAAAATTATCAACAATAATTATTAATTTGAATAATTATTGATTTGAATACTGGAAAAAAACAAAGACGAGATGAACAGTAAATAGACCACAGGTAACCACTCTAGGATTGCGCAACCATAGTCGCCACTCTTCCATTCACAATTGGCTAAGACATCGACGCGGGAGGATGCAGGCGGAGGCATTGAATCGCATCAGGTATGCACCTGACTAAGAGACCGAGGTAGGAGGTTGGAGCCTGAGGGATTGAATAACAACTAATCCATTATCACATCAAACACAACAGACAAGCCTTACGTAGAAACCCGAAACAAACCTCAAAACCCGTGTGGTCATGAACTTTGAAAACGCCATGCTAGATAGGTGGCAAGTGAAACCGCCTCGCTTGATCTCGACACTGACGTCAGCTATCATCAACCAATAGAAACTCAAATAAATAGAATTTTTAAAATTATAAATTAATATTTAAATTTCAGCACTAACCAAAATTTAGCTATTGTACATAGTTGATTAATAGTACCACACGATCACTATATAGGCTCTTACAAAGACAAAATAAAAAAATTAGAATTGTTTCACTAAATTACAAATCATGACAATAATAAAGCAAGCCCATTATTTTTATTTTTATTTTGCTAGGGGAATGGACAACTGGAGACTGGGATGGTACTCACGTGACACAAGGTCCAGGGATCCAATCCCGCTACCACTATACCCCTAGGTGCTCCACACACCCTACAAGCATGGGACACATGTAAAACCAAGTGTGATTTGAACTCGTGACCTTCAATTTACAGCATGTGACTTCATATCAAGTGAACCCCCAATAAACCACACCCGTGCAAGCAATAAAGCAAACCCGTTATTAATGGCTTTTGAGAACAATTGAAAATTATGCCATTTATTTATATAATTGAAAGACATGAAACACTAACTTACAAACAAAAAATATTCATCAAAATGACTTTCAAACAAGTTTATTTACAATGAAATGATTTTTTAGAAAAGATTATAACTATGACCACGATTATCCCGAAATCAGTGTCAATGTTATGTTATATTTGTTTGTAGTAGAGGCACTCCTGCAATTACTTTAATCTTGTGAAGGAGGACGTTGGAAATAGATATAGGTTGATTGATAATAATGATCTTTCGATGATGTCTATAGTCAATGTTATTGTTGATGAGCTATTAGTTCTAAGTCCCAGTTCAGCTGAGAAGCACAAAGACTTAATGTGAAGCAGATTCCACCATGCCGATACTAAGGTTCCAAGCATGTATTGGACTAGGTACGTGCCATTTACACATCAAGATTGTCATTCCGAATTAATTTTGTATCCACCACCCTTTTACGTCCCTAACACTCGGTAGAGAAAAAACAAAATTATTTTTTCATTCAGTGCTGTCTACAATCACATAAAAACAGTTAAATGGGGTAAATAATTAATTTTGTAATATAATTAAAAAATAAAAAAATTAAGTAATAAAAGGAAACCAAAGCCATTAAGCTGTATTGTTTCTGGACTTTGAACTTTGGCAACAATATGTTTTGAAATTTAAAAGCGATTAGCAGTAGCAGCTTTGATGTTGGTTGGATTTCAAAGTGTAAAGTAATATTTAATTTGTTGTAGATTATTTAATGCAATTTTAATTTATTGTTGTAGGGTTTTAAATTTAATTTCAACAAGTTTGATGGCTTGATGTCAGTTAGGTTTCAAACTGCTTGAAATTCAAGTCACATTAAATCTGTTATCACTACATTAAATGACCTACAACAAACTTAATATTAGTAGCGCTTTCCAAACACTTTTCGAACACGTTTCGAACATCCACAGAGAGTCTTCTTACTTAAGCCTCAAGGGTTAGCTCAATTGGTAAGACGTGTGCACACTCTCTCGGTCCCCAAGGTCACGGGTTCAAGCCTTGAGTGAGGATGGCCGGCTACCATCCACTAATGTGAGGAAGTATTACTAGGTTTCCCGTGAATCTTTCCATCTGAAAAAAAAGAGTCCTCTTACTTAAGTAAGCTGCCTCTTTGCCCAGCTTCAACATTCCTAAATTTGTCCATTCAAAAAGGAAAAATAAGACAACGCAGCAATAAGAGAAGATACAATATCATTGGTTTATTCTCCACCAACCATAATAACATATATAAAAAACAAACACATCCAAGAGATCTCCCAATATTAGATTGTCAACACATCGATCAAACACGCAATCGCTTCCACCGTTGCTCCTACCAAACTCTGGTCTGCCGCCCAGTTCTGAAAATGACCTTAATCATTTTCAAAGAAGATAAAGAATAAAAAAAATAGGAAAGAAGATAAAGAAGAAGAAAAAATTTAGGATTGAAGATAAAGAATATGAATGGAAAAGACTATCGAAAAATCCGAGTAGAAAAAGATATAAAAAAACAATTACTCAAAGTCTCCAAGTGAGACATGTGAAGGCAAATTGCCACGCATAAGAAAAGATACGTATTCCACATTTAATGGAAAAAAGATCATGGCCGTATTCCACATTTAATGGAAAAAAGTCGTGCTTTACTTTACAAAGTGTGGAAAGTGCCATTTATAAATTCTGTTGATGAATGGAAGGAACTTGGAAAGGGTGGAAGGAACTTTAAAGTTTATAAATAATTTTCAAATAATAATATTAATAAAATTAAAAGTTTGATTTTTTTAAGCTTATTTTAATGTGTATTTTATTAATTTATTATGTAGGTGGAGTTTTTCTTTTTTATTATATT
>LPNX011197247.1:527723-557039 GCA_001517045.1 Pseudotsuga menziesii | reverse complement strand
ATAACTCTTGTCATTTGCCCAACCCGTCCTTATATGTCTATATGGATAGCTCTTGTTCGGCAAACGACAAGAGCTATCCATTGAGCTGCAGAGCATTATAATATATGTTTAGGTACATAACAAATATATAACCTTGCAAATTAATAGCAAATCAAACAAAGTTAACCATGCAACGATTTCAATATATTTTCATATAATATATTAAAAGACATTAATTTTTTACAAATACATGTATAAATCTCTTATTCTCATATTTATCTTTTGGAAAAAGCCTCTCCAGGTCACTTATTTTAAGATATTCATGAATTTAAGATAAGAATTAAATTACTTTCAAACCATTGCATTGAAAAATAAACATAACTTTTTTTCCCTCTGAAAATAATTATATTTTATTATCGTATATGTGGAAGTAGTACATCACAAAATAGAGTTTTTCTACACATAGTCAGATGTAGATCATAGTCCAATACTACACAAATCACATTAGTTGTCGTAGACAAAATTAGTCCACCATAAATAAAGCAAAAGATAGCCAAAATCCCTGGAAAAGTAGTTGGTCATAGCTTGGAACCAAAACCAGCTCATAAAACAAATAGAACCAGAAGGAAGAACCAAGAACCAGACTCAATCGAATATTGTCTGGATACTACCCTCTGTGGCAAGAGAATCATCATCCCAATACTCAAAAAAGATGAATCCCTCCAAGATAATAAAAGCCCTCTTAGATAATTCATCTACCCTACTGTTATGCTCCTGAAAGATGTGAGAGAACGAGATGTTATGGAACCCATCAATCAGGAGTCTAATCTTTTACATCCATGCCACGAGGTAAATGAGAATGATATTCATAGATTTCGTGGCCCATGCTATGATAACATTGGAATCCCCATAAATATGGATCCCATCCAATCCAAGACTACGGGCGAAATGCAATAATATCCATAAAGACAGCAGTTCCCCTTTCGTGTTGGTACCAGCGCCACAATTCATCCATAGTTTATAATAACATAGATTATCAATATGAAGAATAGCCCCAGCCCCACACAGTTAGGAAGCATTTTGTGAGGCCCCATCGAAAAAACCAACAATTTTATGAACATGACACAATAATTTTGGAATCCCGGGATTGTGTGAAATCCTGTCAACAGCAGTTAGACCCTGTCCTGATTCCTTATATGCCTTTAGAGCTTTAATCCCTGCTAGAAGTCCATTTGGCCTGATATCCTCAAAGATGCACTTGTTCCTACACTACCAAATTTCCCAGATGATATAGCAAGGTAAAGTATGCATTGTGGGTGCTGGATTTTCCATTCAATGAAGCATTCTGATAAAGATAACCCATTCCAACATAGATGTGTCTGTAAAAAATTACCAACAGCCTGCCAAACTGATTTAGCAAAACAGCAAGTGACAAATTGATGAAAAATAGTTTTCTCTTCCAAACCACAAAGTGGGCAAATGTTTGGACTAGAGAAACCTCTTTTTAGCAGATTGTCCCAGGTCAAGATGTGGTTTTCAAGTGCCAACCAACAGAATATAAAGATACGATTTGTCACCTTCCACTTCCAAATGTTATGCCACCAGAATTGCTCCACCTGGAAATTATCAATAAGTTGTTGATAAGCTAATTTTGCCGAGATAACACCCAATTCCATGTTGTAAGACCACTTCAAGGTATCTGTACCATCATTCAGGCTAATCAAACCGCCCTGTAGACCCCTGATATAGACAGTCCATTCGATAGCCATCGAACCATATAGACCAAGTTGTTTAGCAGTTACCCATCCACATTCAGCTGGTTGGACAAAGGGTTGTATTGCAATATGATTTAGAGTATAATATCATTTGCCATGTGTTGGGCTCCGGAATTGTCTTTTATAATAATGTTATTTACATTAATTTCCCATCCTACCTACCATGATTTAATACATTTATGTTCAATAAGGTTATATTTTACTTTGTTTGATTGATTAAAACCTTGTAAATGTAAAGAGAGCCTAATATGTTATTTTTGGATCTATCGAATGCAATATTGCTCAAACGACCATCATTTCGGTACTTCATCTGGTACTGGCTCCCACATTAGTCTTATTGATAAATCCATTCACTTGCATGCTTACCTTTGTTTTCTGGTCCCGTCATACATGTATATGAAAATTAAAACCATAAGTTGATGATGAGATTCTAATAATGTTTTAGATTTAAACAAGTGGATAAACAAACTTAATAAAATATTTAAAATACCATAATTTAAAAACATAATAATATTTTAAAACAAAATTTATTTAAATCTAAAAATACTTATATAACATTAAAAGTCACTTATGCATTAAAAATGGATATCACAAATTCATTAACCATGACATGGCAAAAGCATGCCACTCATATACTTTAATTCTATTATAAATAAAAATATAAAATCTTTGGAATGGGATGTCATGGAACGGGATGTGATCCAACATTTTGGAATTAGTTACATAATGATTTGTTAAATGTATTAAACATGTCAAGCAACATATTTGTTTTTATGCAAAGAAGAACATCACGAAGAAAGCTTTCAAGACTTTGCATACAGAGGAGGCGGTGCATGAGGACAGTTGATGAACGTGCGCGAGGAAAAGATGGAGAATCGTGTGATATGTCAAACGTCAAAACTCAGCCACAATCAATAATTGGGCATCCAACAATTAATTTGACAAACAACCCAGCACCTATTCACCCATAAATTCGAATTCATGAACTGATTTCAGTAATGTTAAACCCAAAATTTTTAACAGCGAATATTTATGGGAGTCCATATTGCACCTGGGTTTTTGTGCATGTGGGAGCATATCTCGCCAAATGGGATATTGAGTTTAAAGGAAATCAAGCCAGCTACAAAACCCAGAAATCATTTCGTTGGAATCACAACCAACAAAAAGTTATCGAAAGGGGTATTTTGCCAACTTTACCAAATGTGCGTTTTTTGGGTTGGTTGTTTTTCTAAGTTGTTCATGTTTTAATGAGATGTTTCTCTGGCAGTAAATACCTTCTATTTTTAGATATTTCAGACACTAAAAGGGTCAACCTGCTCTCCTTTGTAAAAAACTATATAAGCATGCCTAGGGTCGTGAAGAAGGGAGAACGTTTTTGGTAAAACTTTGATTCTGATTTTTAATAGAAGCTTCGTTCAACTGTTGGTATAATTTCAGTTTTTTCTTGATGGTTGGTGACTGATTTGATTTAGACGCAACCACAGATTGATAAGAAGGGCCTTTCAACAACCAGAGGTTCCATTTGTGCATATTCAACAATTTCTTTTTATTTACAGATAAATAATTTTAATTTCCAGTGTGTGTATTTTTCATTTTCATGTAGATGATGGTTAGTTGTTTATAAATTCCAGTTTTATGTTGTTTATATGTATTTTGCATATTCAGAGTTTAAACGACTGGTCATTAGCGTTCTCTTTCAGATTGTCTTCCATCCTTACATTTGCAACTAGTTAGCATTCAAACTCGTTCCATCATTTCAAGATTAATTTGCAGTAGGATTTAGATCTGTTATTTTCACTGTAGCTATCATTAATTTACACTTTAGCTCTCTTTTACCAAACGATAGGAAATGGTTTTCTTATTTGAATGCAAAGGTAAGTGTAGCTGCTTCTTAGTTTTTGGTTTAAATAGTTTAATTGCTTCCATGTCTGAAACATAGATTAGTATGCATAAACCAACTAGTCTTAGCATCATTTTACTTGTTTTTATTTATAATTTGTCATTCAGTCTGTTATTCAGCCTGTAATTCAGACTTCTATTCATACTTTAATATTTTCTGTTACGTTTTTATGAGCAACTAGAGTTTAATTTCTTATGTTTTTGGTTTGCATTTACTTCCTATAGTCGACCAGTTTTTGAATTTATAGTTAGGACCTTACTTTAAATCACATAATGTTATCATAGAGTTGTTTAAACCTTGTTTCCATTTAAGTTCATTTTACCTCTTTAGCCTGCCTTTAGCTTTCATTTCCAGTTTATATTTGGATTTGTAGTCAATATCTTAACTTTGTTTTCATAGTTTGTTATTGTTCTAAAACTTCTTGATTCCATCTTTAATACAGTGTAGAATTGCTTTTTGAAGAATAGTTTAATTATATTGCTTTCTCGCAATTACCTAGAATGATTTAGTCATAGTTTGATTTCCTTTTGAGGTAGTGTTGAGGCCTAGAAAATCCTAGGAAAAACAGTAGGGATTCTCTCCCATAAGTGTTCCCAATTAGCTCGTTATTGTTTGGTATGGGGAATCCGTTCGGTTTGCGGTTCGGCTATCGCTCAAGTAACGGTTAAAGCTTGTTTACCGGTTGCGGCCCAGTCCACAGTTTAAGTGTATTTTTTAGTTTTATGTTTATGTATGATATGCAAGTTCCTAATTAAGTGCAATCGATAAAGATAACGAAGAGTTTTACAATGTGATGCGCAGGTTCTTACCTCTCGTCTTACTTCTTTCACTTCTAAATCATAAACAAAACAACTTATCCTAATGCTAACTAATTCTATCTAACCTATCCCTAGGGAGTAATATTGTAATTAATGATGAGTAATGTACTATAAAACATGCATTTAGAATATTACAGATAGCTATTCATAGCTCAGAATACACGAATATAAACAAAGAGATAGCTCATTGTCAATTAAAACATTCATTACTCAAATGTACTGCGAAAGTTTCACAGAAATAAACAGGAAAAATATTCATAACATGAAATAATTCGTAAGTTAGAACGATCTCATAGTTCACAGAAAAAGTTGAAAGAGAAGTAGTTCACATTCAACCAATCTATGACAAGCATTTGAGACTCCACAGTGCCTTCATACTCTTTATTATAAGAGGAATTAGTTCTTCTTACAATAACATTTCATAAAGATAGCATGAAAAAAGGTCATTTCATGCATCTAATTCACCTCTATTCATACAAACATAAAAAAATTTGAGTTGCCCTCTTAGCCCTTTGGGCTTCCCTTGACTCTTTGTTTACAAAAAAATTGTCTTCTAGTGTATTCACTTAGAAAAAAAAAGATAAATACAAAATATTACATAATTGATCAATCGTTTGAATAAGCCAACTAAGTGGGCCCAGCCTGATCATTTATGAATTTCTTCCAAACATTTACATCTGTTGCTATAGTTTTGAAACCAGAAGGATTTAGGAATCTGATGGTGATCTCATGTTTAGCAACTTGAGATTTAATATTTTCCACTTTGGTTGGAATCAAACGAATTTGGTCTTCCAATAAATGACTGCTCACTGCTACCTGTGCTATTGCAGTTTTCAGCACCTTCTCATCCAAACTTTTGATGAATTGAATACCTTGTTCATCCTCTTGCCCTCTTTCCTGCACTTTCTTCAAAAATCCTTCATGATCAAGAAATTCTTCTAACTTTCTCTTAGCAAATGTCTGACAACAATTGTAAGTTATGAGAACTTTTCTACAAAATTATGCACAAACACCTTTTGTCTTCCAGAATGCCTTTACCAATTCCTCTGCTGCTTTACTCCAGCATTCAATTAGTTCATACTCTAGCTTCACTATCTCTAATTCCTTGATGGGTGCATCAGCTGGAGGTTCCTTGGTTGTTTCCAACCAAGTCAAGCGTCCTCGTAGAATTTCCAGGATATCTCGGGTCCCGTCTAAAAAGTAAGAAGCTGTACTCACAATTTCTTCCAGCCTTGTCTCTACTTGCTAAACTTTCAACATCTCCTCTACCATCTGAAGATGCATTTGATGAATTTTACTTCTAAGTGTGAGAGCATGCATCTTCAATGGCTCAATATCTATTTTCTGTTCATTAGCTACTTTTAACGAAACTTCCAGTGAAATTTTATGGGTCTCCAATGCTACTACTTGAGTTTTATAATGCTTGGATTTCCTCTCAGCGGTAGTATTTTGCATCTCTAGTTCTACCACTTTATTTTCCATAATTCTTTTCTCTTTACTCAATTCTTCAATCGATGATTTCAAGCTGTCTCGTTCTGCTTCTAAGATCTGACGTCTTTGTTGAAGTCTTTCAAACTCTGACAAGGTTGCCTTGGACTCTCTTTCAATATTGCTTGCTAATAATACCAAAGCATCCTTGTCTGACTATAAGGTTTGGCACTCTGCTTTGGACTCCTCAATATCACTAATCATGTCTTCATACTTCCTCTTTAGAATTTGACTTTCATCTCTTTCCCTTTTCAGGGTTTCTTTCAATTGAGTAATTTTCTTCTGAGATTGCTCCAAATACGTCATTATTTTTATCAACATTGTCTTCAGTAGATAGGGATGTGGCTACACCATCCCTTTCCATTAATCTCAGATCTTTATCAGTACCATGAAGCACTATCTTTTCATTCACCATGACTCCCTTCTTTCCTCCAGTCTTCACTTTCTTCTCCGTTCTCCTAACAATTCTCTTTTTAGCTTTGTCATAGAAAATAGTATTTAGATTAGGCACTTCATCTTCTTCCGTTGGAATAAAAGGGATTAATTCAATTCCTGATACTGAAACTGGATTTCCTCCCACTATGCTTGTCACGTCCCCGTGCCTCCGACCGGCAAAGAGGACGCGATCTACGAGCTCTATCAGGCCGGGCTAACCGCCCATGAACATGTACAGGCTTAATAATTGCCTTAAACAGAATGCTTAGCCATACAAATTGAACATTTATCTAAAATGTGCACACAAGAATATTTGTCATGCACAGTGCGTTTTAATCATCATTCACATTGAACATTTATTTTTGCACAGCGGAAAACCATATGCATTCAAACTAGCATTCATTCAACATGTTCATTCCATTTTAATTGACAGTAAATTAGAATTGCAGAGGTAAAATGCACAAGATTACTTATCTTATAAAAGCTTCGCTCCACAACCAGCTACGTCGCTGCAACGTTCCACCCAACCATAGGCCAGCGTGCTCATCAATCTCTCAGCAACGCTTCCACCCCCGAGCTGGGCATGATTCTCCAAGGAATAAGGGAACTAGCAGGCTTACACATATCCAAGGATGTCCAAAACACACACCCAAGCCAACAGAGTTGGGTTTATCAGGCCATTAAGGAGCTAAAGAAGGAAATTGCTAAGCTGGTGAGCTCCTTACAGAGCCAAGAACACCCACACCAAAACTAGCCTGACCTCTAAGACACCCATCCACACCCAACACAAGGAATCAGTCCCTTCTCTGCTACACAGTCCCTCAGGCCCTGCATTCCCTTCCAGTCCTATTCAGGGGTGATGGAGAAGAAGGCCAGCCCTCTAGTTCTGCCTGGGTGGTTTCTAACACTAGGTTTATCAAGCAACCAAGCCAAAATCCTCACTCCTCACACAGTCCAAAGACCAACCATTGCACTCAGGCAACCAACTTAGCTAACACAGCTTGAACAGTAAAAACGAATTACACAGCCCCATACGTAACAGCAAAAACGACTCACAACATGGGGGAAAACACACAGTCCTGAAGCTTATCAGGGAAACCAACTCACAGCAGGGAAAAACGTCCCAAATAGCCAGTGCGTGAGACCCAAAAGTCAGTGAGACAGCCAAAAACGTGAATGGCTCTTCACAGCCATGGTAAAAAAAAACACATGAAATCACAAAAACGTGAATGGAAAATGCACCAGCAGCTGCAAAAACGTGAGGAAGACAACCCAGGCCCTGGCATTACAAAAACGACCTCCCATCCATGGGAAAAATGAAGCCAACAGCCAAAACGTGGGATCCAAACCCACAGGAAAAACTCCAGCTGCTCCCAAAAAGCTCCAACGTGAAGAAGAATGGTCTGGAAAATGGAAAACGTGGATGTATGGCAGAATGGCCTGCGTTTTTGGGCATTTTCCTTGCCAAGGAAGTCAGAACACGTTTTTCAAAAATGGGTCTCTGCCCAATTCGAATTTGGTTTCCCATACTCTTCCCCTTCCATGCAATAACTAACTCAACCACATTCTGGCAGAAATAAATGATTGGGGAAAAAGACAAGAAAGGTAGTTGACATTTTGATGGGTCCTCTCATAGACATTTGGCTTTTCCCCATTGGCCCATAGGTTAAATATTTCACCCCCCCCTTATCCTTAGAAAATCATGCCCCATTCGATTTGGTTGCCGCGGCCGTAGCTGGTTGTGTTTATTAATTAATTATGGTGCATATTTACATGACGGCCAACATATTATATGCCGCATGCCGCGATAGATCTTCGGTGACAATTAAATCCAAAACATAGCATTACCGATCAATGGCGGGGCCTTGGCCTTTAGCTCCACACCATGATCCTTTACAATATATACATCATATACATCTAATGTAACGGGGGCAAGACCGGAACGTGACAATGCTATTGGATGGAACAAAGGGTTCTACTCGATCAGCATAAGACTGAGTCTGCTCTTGATTTGCATAGTCCTGTTCCTCTTATGCCTTTTGTTGTAAATCCTCAGCTGTTTTTTCTACATGCTCTTTTTCTTTATTAGCTGCTTCTAATATTAACCTCTCATTTTATTTCTGCTTTCTCTGGACTTCTTATTCTTCTTTTCTCTTTGCAAATTCTTCTTCTTCTGCTCTTTTCTCAGCTTCTTCTGTTCTTTTCTTGGCCTCTTCCATTGCTTTTCTTTTTTCTTCTTCTTCTGATGCCAACCATTCTTCTACTTCTCGGGCTAATCTGTGTGGCTCCTCTTGTCTTTTCTTGGCAGCCTCCTCTTCTTGCTTCTCCTGTTGCTCATCAACCTTTACCTTTCCATCAACCGTAGTTATCTTTTGTTTAAACCTCCTTCTCAAAGCTATCATATTTCAAGCATTTCGGAAAACTTCTTCATCTTTATCCCAAAAGTTTGTGTATTCAAAATGCACCCCCGCTACAGTACAATAATCAACAACCTTATTTTCAGAGTCATTTCTATGGAAAATCATTTCACCAAAGTGAAAATATTATAGCTCCTTCATGAATTCTATGGCACTCTATACTCTGGAAAACTTGTAACTCCCTGTGTAAAATGGGACTGGGGGATACACAGCCTTCTTTTGTTCGAACATGAAGTTACCCACTCCATCAATGTATAGCTATCTTACTACCTCCTTATGGATGGCATAATCTGTAGCATACCTAGGTAGAAGGGAAGGAGCCCTCGATCCACCAAACATCCTCAAATACAATCCCTCCTCAGTTAAGTAATAATGTCCATTATCTTGCACAACTTTCAAAGCCTCTTCGAACATACAATCACATCTAGTAAGAAAAATGAACTTGTACAATGGCATGATGAGATCTTCGCAAATACTCTTGTAATGAATGTAATACTTGTGAGCCCACAACAATTGGTATGCAGCATATACAGGAGACCAGTCCTTATCCCATTGTCATTTCAGTGTTGGGAATGACTGTGTGCATAAAATACAATCAATCAAAATTGAGCCCATATAGAACTCTGTTTTCTTCTATGAGACTACCCCCAGTGTTTCACTTATGTAGGCAGACAAACTATTAGACACTATGTTTGCCCAATTGAAGATGGTGCCTTGAGTAGCCACAAAAAAGATTACTGGTACCCAATCTATATTGAAGTTCTTTCCATTGGCTCTCCCGAATATTCTGTTTAACATCAAAGCTATCAACTTGTATGGAGTACGAAGGCTTGTTGTTTCATACTCTCTTGAAGGCCTCGTGCGAAAATTCTTACCTGGGATCATCATCCTTTTGACGGTTTCCAAAACATCTAGATTGAGGTCGTTCAACCATCCTTCAATCAAATAGCTCTGGGGTGTCGATAACTTGTAGGCCATGGTTACATAGGTTAGGCCATAGGCAACATAACCTTGCACTTCAATGTTAGCCAATACCATCCTTGTCACATCAGCCCAGGGAAGGATCCATCCTATTACCTCTGAACAAGGGAAAATCTCTGGTCGTGTAGCCACCTCCATGATTACTGATCTTTTGATATTAGCATAAATAGGTAAATCCTCGAATCCAGCCTCTGGGACACTCTGATTTGAGATCATTCGGTATATTTCTCCCTATTTATATTCAGGATCAATACTAGTGATGTCTTTGGTGTCTTCATAAATAACCTCGACTCGGGTTATTATTTCCACCTCTGGTTCTTCATCTATTGTTTGTTCCTTCTTTTTCTATTTCCGCGGCATGTTGCTGTGTGGATGATGGGCCTATATTGATCATACAAATTAGATTTAGTTTATTCATACATATAAATAGCAAACCATATACTGAAAGCAACAACGATGTTAACCAGAACATTACCAACTCATCATAATGCATGTTAAACAGCTTTTTCTTCTACACAAACCAAAATGTGCGTTATGTATATGAAGCTAAAACCACGAAGCTTTCACAGCTGGTTCGGACACCAATTTACAAGCAAAAATTCCCCTGGGAAAAACTTAGGTTTTCACTACAACCTTACATCTACAGGCATCAGTACTAACGGCGGGAAAACCTTGAAAACACCGAACTGCTAACCCCTAAACTTTCTCTTTCAACCATCCTTCAAAAAATCCCTCCCTCGACATCCCGTGAAAACTTAGCCACAGTTGACCAACGGCTGTGCACCTGCCCTAAAATGGTATAGGAGATGAGGGAGTGGTGCAGATGGCGAAATGGTCGTATGCACCCTGCCCTCTTTCTTCCAACAATTGTCAAAGAACAAATCATGGAGGACTACGAATAAGGAGAACCAAAGTAGGCAGGTGAATGAAAACATCGCCCACAACAAAACGACCCAGGGCGAACCCATATAAAAGAAATGGCCACTGCAACCCCCCGCGGCACAAGAAAAATCGCCTAACCCTGTCAAACTGTGGTAAAAATGCTGAGCAACGGGATTGGAGGAAAAATCATACCTGGAAAATCCCGAGGATGACCTAGATGAGTGCGACCTCCATTGGTAAGCAATGTGTGTTACGGAGAGAAATTCCTATGGCTTGGGGTACCACAACAGATAGCTTGACTCCAGAAATCAATCCTTTCCAATATGCAATAGAAATTAAATATCTAACACTAAAGGATCATACCTCGTACCTTATTCCAGACGGTTGAAGTAGATCCCCGTTGAGCTTCCAACTTCCGCTTGAATTGATAAATCACTTCCTCAACAACAAGTAAACAAGACAAGCATACTATATATATTGGTGTTAGATCTATTCTAGCATATATAATCAACAATGTATACGCATTTGAAATCATCCATGGATAAAATATTCATTCAAACATACATTATTGGATAGGAAAAGATATTTCTATTAATATAAAATCAGAGACCACAATGGATACAACCTCTGTCGGCACGTCTACAAATCGGAGAAATTGAATCCCCCACTTGGGCCTCCACCACCTCAATCCTCCATCTCTCAATAGCAAGCTCACAAGCAAAAGGAAAGCTTGGGAAGAACACAAAAGTTCTCCAAGGGACAAAGGGATGCAGACTCAAGCACAAGTTCCGGCAACAATGGACTATAGTTTCTTTGCTCTCAATTCTCTTATACACCTTCAATGTACCAAATAGTTCATTATATAGCTTTTCAAAGGGGTAATAAAAGGTCGAATCTGAGCGATCTCAAAACATAGGGAAGGCCAGGAGTCAAATGAGTCGGATCCATGTCAAGGAAAACTCCAAAAGGATTTGGATTATGCACACATCCCAATGTACGCGGTTTTATGGGTCAAACCCGCGTATATATGCGATTATAGGTTTAAAAGTCACGTGTATCAATTTTCACATGTTTTTAGGGATGGTCAAGGAAACATCAAAGGACAAAAAATGGTCCAAGGGGTCTAAGGAGTATGTAGAGGGATAGGGGAAGGCCATACAAATGTGATTCACCTAGAGTGGTAAAATAAGCTATAACAGATGCCCCTTAATGTGTGAGGTCAGAGGGGTCATACGATGGCCGAAATACATTATAAGTCCATCTCAGAAGTGGAGTGATGAAGGATCCCAAATGGAAGACCAACCACCCAACCAACATAGTACAATGATACAAATCTGCACATACTACAAATACATATAGCGGTCCCAGATACATAAGAGTACAATGGCCATGAATAGGCATGATACAAGATATCACATAAGTGGTCATCGCCACGTACAATATACATAGATTAGAATCTGCATGATGAAGATATACAAAGGACCATGATCTCCATAATGGCTGAAGATATATAATGGATCAAGATCTCCATAATGGCTGGAAATGTCTGACATATACTAGAATCAAGTCACGAGAGCTGAAATCTCATGAACATTGGCACGATCAAGGAGGTAGCATATAAGAGATGCCACCAATCTGGAAGGTCTTCTACACAAACCACTACGAGTACATGTCCTACTATGTGAATAGAGGTGTCGAGGTTGAACATAGTAGTCCATCATCTGATTACCGGTCTTTGATGTATACCGTTAACAGACACGAGATCACCCACCGATAATGAAAATGGGAATCAAGGTACTAGAGTGCAAACTAACAAGTGTGAATAAATTTGTTGAGGTCGAACACTTGAGAGGATCCATCGATCAGGGGACATTGATGTATTCCCAAATACTATCGATGGCGAGAGAACCTGCCACTGATGACTGCAAGTCTCAAGGCACTCAAACATGACTCTAGATTCAAATCCCAGAATAAATGATTTGAAGTTGATGGGATGAAATCCGCTGGAAGGAGGGCATTAAGGCATCCTCCATCATCCAACACGAGGTACTCAGCAAAGCTGTATGATGTGGAAGGACTCGATCATAAGGTACACGAACCAGTAACTGTCCTTGGAATGGCCGACATGCAAAGTCAAGATAACTGAGGAATGGC
The DNA here is from genome assembly GCA_001517045.1 of Pseudotsuga menziesii. Taxonomy (NCBI): domain Eukaryota; kingdom Viridiplantae; phylum Streptophyta; class Pinopsida; order Pinales; family Pinaceae; genus Pseudotsuga; species Pseudotsuga menziesii. Next base: position 544,210 of record LPNX011197247.1, on the reverse strand, counting down.
CGACTCAGGTTTCAACTTCCTTCGAACAAGAGCATAACGACGAATGATGATTGAATAAAGGAAGCATAGACTTGATATACAAAACTGGGACATCTCTGTGACACAGGAGGCATCGACAGAGGCTCCATGGGGACTGGAAGCTTAACCAATCGGTGGAGATAAACTCAGATAAATGAGTATAGCTCCTAAAGTCAAACTATAAACCCAACCAACAGATGTGATATATAGTGCTCTGTTCGAAGGCAACATGACTCGACAGCTGCCAAAGATAACATCTTTCCTTGTCTGGATTTTTGGTTTTTTGATTTTTTTTGGACTTTTTCAAATATTTAAAAAGCTTGAAAAAGAATAAAACTACTTTATAGTTACAGACTAGGAGGAGACGAGTGTCATAGGGGTAAACAAACTAGTTCCAAGCAATGGAACATACCTATGCTCAATGCAAGGATACATGTGTAGGATATCAACACTCGGAGGAAAAATCCCCTCTTGGTAAAAAGGGAATCAAGCTGCAAAGGATATATAAAATGGCTCTGCATGGCTAGACATGAGACAAGCTCGGGCTATATGGCTAAAACTCAATGTCAGGGAAGCCAGCATAAAGCTCAATAAGGCAGGAAAAGCTCATGATAATGCAATTACAACTTGACGTAAGAGAGTCCTGAGGGAAATAGGCCAGCAAAATATCAAGAGGAGTATGAGGCTTTTGCGAAATGTCATGGCAATACTATACAACGGACTCCCACACCCTAAGGGACAAAACGTTAGCATGGGCACCAAATGCAAATAAGACGCTAATTAGGGTACCCATGTAAGGTCAAGCTCTACCACTCATATCATGCCACTTCTAAAATAGCAAGAAGGTTCTGTGACATAATACAGTGGGTTCGTACCTAAGGCTATAATGAAACGGTCATAAGGTCATGCAAAATGCAAACGATGGTGAAACCTAACCTATATGCCAGTTTAGACATGATACCTAAGATCGGCACGAATGGGTCAATCCAACGGCTGAAATGACACTCAAAAAGGTCTCCTACATCATAAATTAGGTCAAAAACGGTCCAAAATGATTAGAAATGGTCCAAACTATAGGAAATGGGGTAAAAATTTTCAAAAATTTGAAAAATTTCTATAAATAGTAAAAAATTCAAAACATTATAAAACATTTGAAATTTTTACCCAATTGAGCTCAGATTTTCAACAGTGAATTCCAGGAGATCCAGCTGGTGGAATCCACTACCGATTCTTCCAGGTACTTACCCATGCTCTTCTCTTCCATTTTGATGCAATTTTTATCAAATGCCATGGTCATTTGCGATTTCTAGGCCAATCCAAAATAGGCGCTGTGGCCCACGTGGAAATTGAGGGTTTTTCTGCGTATAGGTTTGGATATACGCGGAAAACGCCCTCACAGTTGTGTATGCGGCCGCGCATGAGGTTTTTTAAGTATTCTAATGGGAAAATTTGCAATTTTTTGTGCAGGATGGTCCTAGAATGGAGAGAACGTGAACATGGTGATGTAGAGGAGGCAGTAAGGGCCGATCTAATGGCTCAACAAGTGCTACATGCATGTGGGCTCTACAAATTTTGGTGTCTTGGTGGCTGAAGGGCCAAACCAGGACTATTGCAGATGCTGGTGGATTATTGGGATCCAGACTCTGAGTCATTCCAGATAGATGGGATGTCCCTCACCATAGAGGTGGAGGATATATACTTTATTACTGGACTTTCTTGATGGGGGGAAGTAGTGAACCTACGTTCTTGCGGGCTCGGAGGTGGCTTGACTATAGATGAGTACATTGCGGTGTACCACTATCCGGACATGGAGCAAGTGGGGAGTCAGATCCCAACCAACTCTATACAGGTGCTGGGTCTAAAGGCCATCCTACTGACACTGGGTAGGATAGCAAGATTGGATTCACTCCACCAGGCCTCGCGGCCTTTGATGTTCTATGCAGTGGAGTGCATGAGACCCACGGTGTATGACTGGAGCACTACACTACTAAGCAACATGAAACACCAACTCAGTGAGTATAAGATGGGTAGAGTGTGAAACTTCGGTTTCAGTAGCATACTGAGCACGTTTTTCTTCGAGCGTGTTCTAGGATTGAGCCCCAGAGTTGACATTCCTCTACACGGGGTTCAAGATCCAGCCCAACGGTGTTGGGCAGATGCGATGCGTAGACTGGGTGGAGGTAGGGTGTCCAACCCCTATCCAGCTGAGTTCTTTCCGTGGTGGAGACGACAGATAGTTGCCATCGATGACTACCCCTATGCGGGGATAGATTTCTGGGGGGACCTGGACATGCTGATACCACCAGGATCGACATACGATGACATAGGTAACGAATCTCGACCCTCTCTTTACATTTTTGAGTTATTTAATTTTTTTGTGTTTTCTGATTATATGGAATCAAAAGACATATTTTTGGGTGACAATACATAATGACATCTACCATATGCATGTAGATGTGGGACCACAGCGGCCTGAAGGATTCCCTCATCATAAATGGAGGGGAAGAGGAGATGATATCATGGGTGTGGATGCAAAGCAGATGCTCCAAAGCATTCATACCAACTTTGTGAGGCGGACACACAGAGTTCCCATGGCGCAAGTCGAGGACTTGCCTGAGGCTATCTAGTGCCAGGTGGTGGGTGCGATTATTCCGACGGCTAGCTAGAGCCGTAGTGATCTTCCATGATCACAACCCCTGTCCTCCTCCACAGGCTTAGATACCTGGGAGTATTATACATTTTGTATTATCGTGTATTATATTTTGGTGGCTAGAGAGCCCCATTTTTGTATCATGACACTATGTATTACCACATTTTGGATGTTTATAATTTTTTTTATGATGATTGGTTTATTTATTTACATGTGTAAAAACTTGTGTTTGTGATGAATTTACTGTGTATGAAACAAATGCCAATCTAACACGTAGTTAGCATATGAGTCAGCAACTTGATTATTAATTCTTGGAATATGTATGTATGTTATATTGTCAAATTGTCGTTCTAATAATTTCACACGTAAGAATCTTCTTAATAACATTAGATCTCTAACATGGTACAAACCATTAAGCTGTGACACTACTAACTTCGAATCAAGATGTACCTCAAGAGAGAGAATGCCATGTGAAATGGCATTCCGTAGAAGCTCAATAACGACACTATATTCAGCAACATTGTTTGAAGATGGATGTAAACATACTCCTCCTGAAGATAGCACCTGACCCATAGGAGTATAAATCACCCAAGCAGCTGAGGTTGAGTGTTGAGTGTGATGGCTCGCACCATCCGTGAATCTTATGTAGGTGGAAGATTCCATTGAAATCTGCCAAAAGAAACGAAAACTAATCACAAACCCGATCACTATAAGAAAAATACCTAACTATGCAAAACTGTACAATAATATACAACAACCAGCCTTGGCTGAAAATCATGCATAGTACTTTTTGAGATAGAGCCCATTCTTAGGCTCCGCCAAGGCCGTTCCCTCATAATCCACTAACTCATAAGCACCCTTCTCTAACACACGTTTGATGACGTAAGGACCACGCCACATGGGGTTAAAATTTCCTGCCCCCAAGGGTTCTTTCGGTTGATCCCACAAAAGGACCAAGTATCCCTCACTCAACCTCCTTGGATGGACAGAATTATTGTACTGGACCTTTACGCGACATTTATTTACTTCTAGAGCCACCAAGGCGTCCCGACGCTGCTCATTAAGTTGCTCAAGGTGGACCAAACGTTCCTCCAATGAGGAAGTGTCTGGTAAGAGTTCTATAGCTAGCTTCAAAGAAGGAATCTCGCATTCAACCAACAATACCGACTCCACTCCATGTACAAGTTGATATGGAGAAAAACCCGTGGCAGTCTTAATAGCGGTTCTATATGCCCACAAAGCAGGATATAACATGATGTGCCGATTATTCTTGCTTTGTGCGATGGTTCACTGGAGAATGGATTTGAGTGACTTGTTCACTGCTTCTACCTGTCCATTTGCTTGAGGGTAGTAAGAAAAGGAATGCTCTTGCTTGTACCCTAACTTTGATGCCAACTCTTCCATCATACGATTCTGAAAGTGCAAGCCATGGTCAGTGAAAAGCTCTTTCGAAATCCTGAAACGAGTAATAATCTGGTTGAATACGAAGTGCGCAACTGTCTCACTGTCGGATTTAATTGTAGGCATATCCTCAACCCATTTCGTGAAGTAATCAACAGCCACTATGATATGATGATGCCCCCCAGTTGAAGCTGGGTTGCAATCCATAAAATCAAGCCCCCACTTAGTGAAGGGACCGGCGGTGATGATGGGATGCAATGGGGTAGGTTTCAAGCGCATATTACGTGCAAACACCTGGCAAGGGTGGCACCTCTTGACCGCATCTACACAATCCTTAAAGATCGACGGCCAAAAATAACCTGCTCTTAAGATTTTTTGGGCTGTAGAAAGCCCAGATAAATGACCACCACACGCCCCTCTGTGGCAATCATTCGGCACTACCTCAGCCTCCTCATGAGTTAAACAACGTCGTAAAATGGAATCTACCCCATGGTGGTACAAAGTGTTATCCACTATGAGGTAATTCTTAGACACGTGACGTAATCGTCGTCGTTCATCCCGTGAGAGGTGAGTGGGGACCTTCAATGTTTGTAAATAAATAATGATATCCCCATACCATGGGTCTAAAGTTGAGATTAAGAATATGTGTTCATCAATAAACATATCTTCACAAACCAACTCCTCGGCCTCGCTTGGGAAATCCGATATAAGCTCTGCAAAAATTAACGATTTCTTCGATTTTGCCGAAACAAACTCGAGATCGAACTCTTGCAGGATGACAATCCATTTATTATATTTCCCCCCAATCATCCTTCGAGTGAGGATGAATTGAAACGGATTGACGTGGGCTACAACCAAGGTTTGGCGAAGGAGAATATAATGTCTCAACCGTTGAACCGCATATACGGTAGCTAAAGCAAGCTTCTCAACATGAGAATAATGAATCTCTGCGTCAATAAGGTTCCGGCTTAGATAGTATATGACATGCTCTTGGATCTCCTCATCCTCTTGAACCAAAACCATACCAATCGTCTCCATGGACGCGGCCACATAAAGTAGAAAATCACGGCTATAGTCTGGGGGACTAATCACCAGGGCCAATGCTAGGGCTCGTTTGAGTGCATCAATGGACTCATGGGATCGCTCATCCCAACAAAAGGTGGTGTTCTTCTTCAAAAGATGCATGAAGCCTCTAGTCAAATTGGAAAAATTGACCACGAATATCCGTAAGAAGTTTGCCATGCCTTGCAAACATTGAAGATGATGAATATTTTTCGGGGGAGACAACTGAAGTATTGCCTCAACCTTCAAAGGGTCAAATCTTATACCCTCTTTAGAAATGATGAATCCTAACAAGCGACCTGACTTCACACAAAATATGCACTTTTGAGGGTTTAACCTGACCAAATAATGGCGGCATCTTTCGAATACCAATGTCAAATGATAGGAATGACGCATTCTCATACGAGAATGAGCAGCAAGGTCATCCAAAAATAATTTGATAATCGATTTGAGATCTTGGAAGATCAAGTTCATGGTCCGTTGAAAAGTAGCTTCGGCGTTCTTAAGGCCAAAAGGCATTTTTCGATATGCAAAAGTTCCCCGAGGACAAATAAATGCAATCTTATTTTGGTCCTTAGGTTTAATTTGTATCTGATTATATCCAGAAAAGCCATCCATGAAGGAAAAAAACTCGCTACCCGCACACTCATCCAGAATCTGATCAATAAATGGTGTGGGGAAATTGTCCTTAGGATAGGCACGATTCAAATCACGGAAATCAGTACATATGCAGATCACTCCCTACTACTTATCCACCGGAACGGGGTTTGAAACCCACTCCGTCCAGGGAACGGGATAGATAAAACCAGCTTTCAACAGTTTCTCTATCTCTGCCTTAATTGCAGGTGATTTCCTAGGATTCACTGCACATAAGCGTTGCCAAATAGGCTTAGCGTTGGGATAAGTCTTAATCTCGTGTTCAACAATACGAGGGCCGATACTTGGCATTTCATCGTAAGACCAAGCAAAGATATCATGGAATTCTTTAAAAAACTCGATGTATTCTTGAATCTCAGCATGGGAACATTTTGCTCCAATATAGACATTCTCTAGCCTACCGGGATCGCAAGAGATATTGATAGGAATCGTTGAAGATATATTTTCCATGTTTCCATCAGCCATCAGACTAGGAGAGCTTAATGGAACCATAGGACTACTAATTCTCTCACTAAGAACCTCCCTAAAGTCCTCACGCTCTAAGCGGTCAAGCTCCGGAAGAAAGTAAGATCTATGATGGAGCTCTTCCCATGGTGGCTCAACTCCTGACATGGCCTCAATAATCGCTTCATTTGAAGGGAAAACACTATCAAGGAAGTCATGCACGTGAGAAGATTGCACTGCCCATGTAGGCAGCACATAAGGGTCCTCCTCCTCCATCCGTGAAGAGGAAGGACTAGGCTCTGCAACACTCTCAAGATTAGCTTGATAAGCTACCATAGTTGCAGGCAACGGCACGTCCGTCACGATGGGCTCACTCGGAGTAGAAGAATCCAAGGATATTCTATATGACTTGTTCGAAAAGTCACCGATCTAGTAGATGTCGAAGCCTCACCGGAACTAGACCCTATCATAAGGATCGGTGCAGGACAACTAAAACTTCCCATGAGGGATGGATACATGCCTACACCCACACTCCTAGTTGCCAGCTGAGAGTGTCCTACGATCGGGATCGAAGCTCCCAAAGATGCAGTAACCGATGGATTCTTGAATTACATTTGATCAATTGTGACTATATTCCCGTTAAATGGAAAGCATACAACGCGAAATAGGGAATAAGCTACAGCTTGCATACTGTACATTCAATTCCTACCCAACAAGAGATTATAGTCAAGGGGCGCATCAACCACCTCGACCTCTATCGCAATGGTCTTCCCTCCCAAACGGACCTTAAGGTAAGAAATGATCTCGTGCAGCCGAAACAATCTCCCATCGAACGCAGTTAACATGGTCGTCGATTTAGACAACTCAGGGGAACCTAAACCCTTCCAACACAATAAAGACATCACAGAAGCAGCAGTGCCTTCGTCAATCACAGTGCGCTTGACGGTCATGTTAAGACATTCTACGTGAATCAAAAGAGACACATAGTAAGGCAAACGAGGCTGAAATCCCGTGGTTTCAAATTTAATCACAGAAGAAGAATTATCATCATTCACACCAAGGGTAGAAAGAAACGCCTTCCTTTGCGAAGGACAAATCTGAAGCACTTCTAGTGTAGACATCACACAAGGAGTGTGGCCCAAATCCTCGACAACTGAATAGTTTTGGGTGGCATGGGAATTAGGATTGTGCCCCGAACGCTTAAGGAATCCCTTAGGAATGCGAGGTGTAGCTTCAGTTTTATCCATAGGTTTCTCAATACGCAAAGGAGTCCCTGGTGGAACAGGTTCCTTTCCTGGGCTAGGTTGTGTTTAACCATAGTCTTTCGCACGAGTCACAACTTTCGCAGCACGTACCATGTTAATGCAACCATGGCCACTACCCTCTGGCGGATCTTGATCCCCACCAGACTGATCATGGGTCCTCGAGTTCATATTTTGATTGTGAGGTAAAGGGTTAGTCGGCACAGCTGGGCCCTGTGCCAAGAATCTCGAGGCTTCATCGATATGAGGGCACAAGTAAGTGAGGTGATCATCCTTACACAATTTGCAAGGAAATTTAACCTTACGTTTAGCTTGCTTGTCCCCCCTAGCATTACGGGTGTTCTTGTCATTATTATTAGCATTTTCATTCCTATTCCCACCCTTGCGATTATTCTTACCCTTCTTTTTATTCTGTTTGGGCTATTGGTTACCCTTCTGGTCCGACGATTGCACTAAAAGCACACTCGCCGTTTGGGCGGGTTGAGACGAAGCCGTGGCTTGTCCCGAAGTAGATTGGTTGATTGACAATTGACTGACTTCTTTTGCAACCGAATCCGTAGGTTTAACACTCACACAACCAACAATGCCATCGACATGTGGTCCGGGTTTAACCTTGGGGTCGAAACTAGAATGCAGAGCATTGGGAATGATCTCATATAACAAACCGGACTGAGCATAAATCAAATCTAGTTCCTGTGCCCTAAAAATGGCTTGTTCCTCATTTTGTACTCCGGATGTAGAAACATCCTTCGCTATATACGGAAATAACGACTTAAGGAACCATTCGAGGAGGAATTCCGACGGTATAAAGGCTTTAATCAACCTCTTCCATCTACGTCACTCTTGGATATGATCTGAGATATGTGTGGCTTTATCCTGCCAAAATGTCAACAAGAGTTCAGTACCAACGTCATAATGCACTGGTAGCTGGAAGTGGTTAAGAAAAGTCATCGCTAGGTCATTGAACAAAGCGAATGCCTCCCTAGGTAGCTCTATATACCATTTTGTGGTAGGCCCTATAAGGGTGCGTTGAAACAGTCTTAAACGGATGGAGTCTTGGTGTAAGGAATTCGAAGAGCACCATAGGTGAAAGGTAGTAACATGTTCACTCAGATCCTCTCCCGGTTTTCCCTCGAACTTGGGTATGTTCGAGGGAAGCTTAGTAGGGACAGCCGGCCAAGTCGGGTCATGAGCTACATGATTGTTCGTCAATCTTGACAAGTCAGGAAGATTTAGTGTTGCGAGGAAAGGGAGCCTAGGATGATGAGGTCGATGGACCACTCCTTGATAGTTCTGATTCATATAGGTCTAATTACCACCATGGCCTTTGCCATAGTGCCCTCTTCTCGTTTGACCCTTATAGGGTGGCATGGAAGCACCATAGTGTGGTGTACCTTGACGATTCGGAGCTACAAAGCCATAATTTGGAGAGTAAGCAGGTTGTTGATACCTACCCCCATAAGGTGAAGAACCCTGTCCATACTATGTCCCATAATAGGGTCCATAAGTCATCACATGAGATGTCCCATGAGACACTCCGTAAGTAGGAATATACGCTCCGGAAGTAGGAATATACATTTCAGAAGTAGGAATATGACCTCTAGAAGTATGAACATGACCTTCCAAAACAACAGGTGGTGCATGTACCTAAGACACAACTAGTCTAGTAACCGCAGTATGTACATAACTCGTAGCAACGTTCCAGCCCGAAGGACCACGTGAATGAGGTGCAGGGTGAACACTCAAAGAACTAGGGACAGAGGACGAATGGATTTGTGTAATTATGTACGTGTTATTCCCTATAGTCACTTGTCTTGGATCTGGTATCCTAATAGGATCACTAACCCTAGACCTAGGAGGAACATGTGATGTAGCTTCCACCGCCGGGATGGAAGGTGCAATGTGACTTGTGCTCCCAAACCTCTCCGCATGGTAAGGAATGAGAGTGCCCCCAGGCATAGTGTTAGGCTCAAACTCAGATTCTACATGGAATGCCAAATCATATGTGGAAAAACCAGACATACCATAACTACCATAACTAGTGCTCGTGGGTTCAAAATGAGTCTCGTCATCCTTCGACATTCCATTCCGGCGATGCGTCAATGGAGAATCAACCCTAGAGTAAGTAGGTCTATCATGAAAAGTTCCTATCTCAGAAATCACGAGACCTAACTCAGTCAAATCGGGTGAAGGATCATAGTTAGGAGTAAACTCCCCATCTTCCACATGAATGGGAGAAGGTGGTTCAGGAATACCTTCTATATGGTCTCCCATGGTGTGTGAATCAATGTGCGAAGCAGTCCACCTGGACTGTTTATTTCTCTCTCCCAAAGGAGGAGGAGATGTAGAAGGCGAAAGTCCTGCTAAATGACAAGAACAGTGAGGAGCTGCACCCAAATCCACAATGACTCAAAAAAATCAAAGACTCTCTATCTACGCAAACCCTAAGCAAGCCAACATGCACAGAGCAATCACCAAGAAAATCTAAAGCCAACCATAAGCAATCAAGGGTAGGATAAGTGAGCTCCTGAATGAAGCAGGTATGTCTCACCTAAGAGAGGCTTGAGACTCCCATACACAACAAGCGGAGGTACATAACCAATTATTGTGGCCCTCAGCTTCAATGCGTAAAGCGACTGTGCTGTCTGACCCCAAACTAGCTGGGACACCCGTAGAATAAACCCTGCAAAGTACCCCCTCGATATCCTATGTAAGGCCACTAAGGTCACCTCAATATAATTAATGCGCAGGTGGACAGTCGCAGGCGGGATTGACCGTATGGGTAGGGTAGCAAAGCCCGAAACTCTCGAAAGAGCCCCCAGATATGAATACAATCCTGGAAAGATCTCCGGTGCTACTCAGTTATGACTAGGGGTCATCCCAATCAATAACCGCTCACACTACCTCATGCATAACTCCCTTTTGAGAGGAGGATCTTGAGAAACACTGGTTATACCAAGGAATTTCACACACTCACCTGGACAGACACATACATGTTGTTGTTTAGTGGTCTTGGAGAATTAACTCACAATGAACTATTCCAAGACCCTAAAACCTAATCTTGTTGGTGAACCCTATCAAATAAAATAGTGTAGTTCATTTTAATTAAGCGTTGATTTTAATTGGCTTTATTACTCAAAAGAGGTATATAGCCGTGCAACTAATGGCGTTATGACACAACATGAAGCAAAATGCACACCTAACAATCAATGCAAATGCATTGTGTCCATGAAAAACAGGGTATGCTACTATGTGAAATGCACAATTTTCTTCAAATGATAAATGCAAGTTTTCCTATATGAAATCATGACTAATACTCCAAAGCAAATCTATTACAAGTACTATGCAAAATGCAAGATGCAATGCATGATGATAAGCAAATATTTTTGGAATTTTGAAATAAAAATGAGATATAAAAGAAAAAGAATGGCTCTACAACCCCCAGATTCTGCAAGCACACTCAAGCAGCACTCAAGCAAAGTACTAAGGTAAAATAAGTCCAATGCACTAATCCCAAAACAAAAAATTGAAAATGCAATGACAAGAACATTCTTTAAAAAAGAAAATTTACCCTAAAAAAATGTCTTTTGTCAGAAACAAAGGTGTATACAGACTATAGTAGTATCAAAGGAGACTCAGTAATCATCAAAATTCACCCAGCAACGATTCGACTTCCTCTAAAAGGAAAAACTAAGGGCATACGCAACTGTTCGTAGTAAACCTGTGTGTGTACACGGAAATAGCAGTGAAACTCACGTATATACGCGACTGTGAGTCCAAAAATTGTGTACAGGAAGAAAGGTGCATAAAGATAAAGGCAAAACAGACAAGCTGAGACAAACTTCACACCAATCAGACACTACCAGGAAAACATGCCCCCAGACCCGACACAGATTCAAGAGAAAAAAGAGCAATTCAAAGTCATTGAATGCAGTTGCAAGAATTATTGGAGAAGAAGTATATCAGGCGAGTGTGTCTCCTTAGGGAGCATCAGTTCTGTTTGTGAAGAAGAAATATGGTACACTCAGATTGTGTATTGATTACAGACAGCTAAACAAAGTCACTGTGAAGAACAAATATCCTTTTCCTAGGATTGATGACCTCTTTGATCAAATGAGAGGAGCAAAGGTATTTTCCAAGATTGACTTGAGGTCTGGTTATCATCAGGTGAGAATCAAGGATGAAGACATTCATAAGACAGCCTTTGGAACAAGGTATGGACATTATGAGTTTGTAGTGGTACCATTTGGTCTCACAAATGCACCAACTACATTTATGTGCCTTATGAATAGTGTCTTCAATATGTATTTGGACAAGTTTGTTTTGTTTTCCTTAATGACATTCTTGTTTATTCTAAGAATGAGGAAGAGCATGAATAAAATCTGAGATTGACATTGCAATTTCTCAGGGAGCATCAGTTGTATGCAAAGTTGAGCAAGTGTGATTTATATAAAGATAGGATTCATTATTTGGGCCACATTATCTCAAAAGAGGGTATATCTATGGACCCTGACAATATTGAAGCCATTATAGATTGGCCTACTCCAAGAAATGTGACATATGTAAGATCTTTTATGGGACTTGCAGGATACTATAGGAGATTCATTGAAGGATTCTCCAAGGCTGCACACCCAATCAATTCTTTGTAAAAGAAGGGAATAAAGTTTGAATCGACACCGAGGTGTGAAGAAAGCTTCCAGCAGTTGAAGAATATTCTCACAAGTGCACCCGTCTTGAAGATTGCAGACCCGAAAAAATATTTTGTGGTGTGTACTAATGCATGCGGTCAAGGACTTGGAGGAGTTATTATGCAAGACAACCACGTGATATGTTATGAATCAAGAAATCTGAAAGAGCATGAGATAAACTATTCCACTCATGATCTATAACTTGCAACCATAGTACATGATCTCAAGATGTGGAGGCATTACTTGATGGGTAGAAGATTTGAGCTAACGACAGACCATTGTGGTTTGAAGTATTTGTTTGATCAGCCTACTCTAAATGCTAGGCAAGCTAGATGGATGGAGTTTTTATGTGAGTTTTATTTCGAGATCAAGCACATAAAGGGAAGAGAGAATAAGGTAGTTGATGCACTCAGTAGGAAGGTACAGGAAATGCATGTGGCATCCATTAGTATTTGCCAATCGGAGTTGAGGAAGCATATTGTTACTCATGTTGCTGAAGATGAATTGTATGAATAGGTCAAGGACAAGTTGCAGCAGCAACACTTTCAAAAGAACTATGAGGGATATAAATTTGAAGGAGATGGACTCCTTACTTATAAGAACATAATTTATATTCCAAATGTAGCATATTTGAGGAGGGTTGTTATGGATGAAATCCATCAAGCTCCATATTCTGGTCACCCAGGATATTAGAAGACAATTGCTACAGCTAGAAAGCAGTACTTTTGGCCAGGAATGAAAAGGGACATGGCTGAATATATTTCAAGGTGCATGAAATGTCAGCAAGTGAAGGTTGAGCATCAACACTTTGCAGGTTTGTTGCAGCCTTTGATATTTCCAGAATGGAAATGGGAAGTTATTTCTATGGATTTTATTACAGGGTTTCCAATGACTTGGAGACAACATGATTCCATCATGGTTGTGGTGGACAAGTTGACAAAGGAAGCACATTTTATACTGGTTAAGTCTATGCATAAGACTGATGAAATTGCAAAAATCTTCATGAAGGAGATTTTCAAATTGCATGGATTGCCTAAGGCAATAGTCTCTGACAGAGATGTCAAGTTCACTTCCAATTTTTGGAAGGGATTGTTTGCATATTTGGGTACAAAGTTGAATTTCAACACTTCCTACCATCCTCAGACTGATGGTCAAACAGAGAGGGTGAATCAGGTGCTTGAATACATGCTTCACATGTATGTGATGGACAAACCAACCAAGTGGGAAGATTATTTACACTTGGTAGAGTTTGCTTCTAACAATGGAAAACAAGCATCATTGGGGATGAGTCCATATGAAGCTTTATATGGCATGATGTGTGGGACCACAGTGACTTGGGATAATCCCGTGAATAGGGTTGTGCTTGGTTCATAATTGCTCAAGGAGAGGGAGCCGGAGGTTGTAAAGATTAGGCAGAATATGAAAGCAGCCCAGGATAGACAGAAAAGCTATGCAGATAAGCATAGTGTGAACAGAGAGTTCAGTGTTGGGGATCATGTTTACCTCACAGTGATGACAAAGAAGAGTTCCTTGAAGCTTGGAATTTGCGCCAAGCTGTCACCTAGATACAGTGGGTCGTTTGAAGTTCTTGAAAGAATAGGTCCAGTTGCATATAGACTTACATTGCATGCTAGCACTAGAGCTAATAATGTTTTTCATGTTTCTTCTTAAGAAATGTGTACATGATCCTAACCATGTGATAAATTGGGATGTGATTCAGGTGGAACCTGAGGGAGAGTTCCAAATCTAGCCAATACGCATCTTCGATAGGAAGGTGACAATGCTCCGGAACTGAACCATAGGGCATGTAAAGGTGCAACGGGAGCACTACGGTCCTGAAGAGGCTACATGGGAGCTAGAGGATTCCATGCGATTGGCACATAAATTTTTGTTCAATTATGCGGAGCACTGAGGGAGGTACCAGTGCATCATATTTTTTGTTCAATTTTGTAAAGTACTGAGGACAGTGCTGTTGAAGGGGGAGGGGAATGTAACAACCCCGTTTTGACCCTGTTTGCATTAAATATTTATGATGTAAATACTATATGGAATCATGGCAAGGAGCTCAAGGCCAAGGCCTTGTCATTGATTAATGTTTGGTGTATAGGTGATCATGGTCGATGCATATGGTTCATGTGCTAAGTCAAGAACATTTGTAAACATCATGTAAACATGCAATTTAATAAAAAACCCACAACCAGCTATGTCAATGCAACAAATAATGAGATGGGGGCATGATTATTTCCAAAGGATATGAAGGAAGGGGAATGTTTAACCTTGAGCCATTAGGGAAAACCCATCCAAACTGTCAACTACCCTTTTCTTGTCTTTTTCCCCAACCATTTATTTCTGCCAGAATTTGGTTGAGGTAGTTATTGCATGGGAAGGGAAGAGTATGGGCAAAAATTCGAATTAGGAAGAGCACCCATTCTGGAAGAGCGTGTTTTGACTGCATGAACAAGAAAACATCCAAAAACGTATGCCCATTCCCTCATGCATTAACGTTTTCATCTCCCCTCACGTTTTTGTAGAAAAGTTGCGGGACGTTGGGAGGATCGATCCTTCATTCACGCGGAGCTCTTGTGCAGTTGAATTCCCCTATGTGTTTATCCTTTACTTCTCAGTTTTTTCTTCAAGCGTGCATGTCCAAGAAATACGTTTTGGTGAGATGTAGTGAATGGACAACAAAGAATTACGAGTTGGTGGCCTGTACCAGTCGATTTGGCTCATGCAATGCCCATAATTTTGTATCTTGTTGTATGCCTCTGTTGTTTTGGTCTGAACTGGTTTGGGAGTGGAAATGGGGTTTGAACTAGCTTAATAAACCTAGTGTGAGAAGGAACCTCATAGGCAAATCTAGAGGGTTGGTTTTCTTCTTTGCACATCCTGAATAGCACTGGAAAGGGAAGGCATAGCCCGGGGGACTGTGGAGCAGAGAAGGGCATGCTTTCTGGTGTTGGATGTGTAGATGTTTTAGAAGCTAGGATAGATCTGGTGCAGGTGTCCATAGCTCTATGGATGATTTCACTATCTTAGCAGTCAGCCTTTCTAGCTCCTTTGCTGCCTAATAAAACCAATTGGTAATTGGATTAGTTGTGTCTTGTGGTGCATTTTCCATGTGTGATCCTTGGCTAGATAGTCTGATAACCCAATTGTGAATGCTGGCTTGGTTGAGTATCCTGATAAACCCAGTAGTGAGATGGGTTAGTTGTGTATCCTAATAAACCCATTTGTTGGCTTGGTTGGTCCTTGATGTAAGTGTTGGCTTGACTATGTGCAGTTTGATAAACCCAACTGTTAGCTAGCTTGGTTGTGTGTATCTTGATAAACGCAACTGTGTTGGCTTGGCTGAGTTCTTATTGTATCCTTGGCTATGTGTGAGTCTGCTAGTGTTCCTCATTCCTTGGAGAAATCATGCCCAGCTTGGGGGTGGTAGTGCTACTGAGAGATTGATGAGCGCACTGACCTATGGTTGGGTGGAACATTGCAGCGACATAGCTGGTTGTGGGACAAACTTCTTTCAAAGATAAGTTTTCTTGTCTATGTTGATCTTTGCATTTGTATTTCTTTGCATTTGCATTTGCCCAATGAAATATGATGAACATGCTTAATGTGTTGAATTGCTGAATTGCTTCCGCTGTATAATTGCAATTGTATGCATCTGTGTATGTTTACTTTCAATGCATTTCTAAGTTTCGTTAGGGGATTAGCTTGGTCAGATTGGCGATGGTTTGAATGATCGAATCGATCCAAGACATCTGTTAGCAGGTTGAATTTCCGCAGAAATATCCTTCTACAACTTTCCTTTCCGTAAGTTGCGGGATGCGGGATGCGGAAACAGAATTCTGTAAATCATGTTCTCCGCAATTTTCTGTCCGCAACTCTTCCTTCCGCAAGTTGCTGGATTGTGGGATGCGGGATTGCGAGATGCAAGATGCGAAATGCGATTTCGCAGATATATACTTCCACAAATTTCCTTTCCGCAAGTTGTGGGATGCGTGATTGCGTGGTCGCAATTTCCATATTTCCCTGATTCCGTAAATTCAATGTTTCCGCATCGTTGATCCTTGCGGGTTAATTCTCAGCCATTGATATGCTTCCAGATGCGGAACAGATGGTGACCAACGATTTTTGTCATGATTTTTCCCGTCGTTCAATCTCCTCTGAGATCTTTCTTCGTAGCATTAGAGGAAATTTGGGGTCTAAAATGAGCCTTATAAGAAAACGCGCCAACAATAAATTTTGTGAGTTGGAATTCAAGAACCAATAGAATTTCGATAAAATGAGTCAACCATAATGGTTGAA
>LPNX011197247.1:398396-526453 GCA_001517045.1 Pseudotsuga menziesii | reverse complement strand
TATATATATATATATATATATATATATATGAAGACATTATTAAAGTCCCTAACTGTAAACAGGGCATTATTGAACTTTGAGATTTTATTGCACATTCTTCACATTACATGTTTGATCAACCTTTCCTCAAACTCAAAATCCAATTCTAAACAATTAGTTTTCAAATCACTTCACTGTTTAATCATGTTTTTCTAAGTTTACCGTTCTTTCCATTGTGATCATTCTATAATGGTCATTCTGTAATGTTCCTTCCGCAAGTTTTCCTTCCGCAAATGCGAATTGTGGAACTCAATTAAGCTATAATCAAAATTAACCTTTCGCAATGATCCTTCTGCAAATGCAGATTGTGAGTTGTGGGTTTTTTTTTGACATTTTAGAAATTTCCTTTCGCAATTTATCTTCTGCAATGATCCTTCCCCAATTGTGGATTACGGACTACAGGTTGTATTTTTAACATTTTTAGAAATTTCCTTCCGCAATTTACCTTCCGCAATTGTCATATTGCGGGTTGTATTTTTAACATTTTTAGAAATTTCCTTCCACAATTTACTTTCTGCAAATAGTCTTCCGCAATTGCGGATTGAAAATTGTGGGTTGTATTTTTAACTTTTTAGAATTATTTGTCCGCAATTAACATTCTGCAATGCGGATTACGGATTGCAGGTTGCATTTTAACTTTTTAAAATTATCCTTCCGCAATTAACCTTGCGCAATGCGGATTGCGGGTTGCATTTTTAATTTTTAGGATTATTCTCCCGTAATTTACCTTCTGCAACTGCGGATTGCGGGTTTCTTTTTAACTTTTGTGGAAATAAGCTTCCACATACCGTCTTTCTGCACTTAAGAATTTGTAGTTTTGATATAGTCTAAGGGGTAATTTTCATTTTCGATGGAAATCCTGTCATGAATTATACCGTAGTTATACTTGTACATTTCTTTGTTTCAATCAATGGTTTCCATCCTTCGATGGGCTTACTTCCATGAGTAAGTTGGTAAGATTCTTTTAGATCCGAATACTAAACTTTATTGACACTCGACGACCATCTATGATGGGCTTATTACCAGGCATGTGAAAGAAAGAATCGCTCCGGCGAATAGTTGGGGCATCTTGATTTAAAACCGTAATGTGGATTATAATAGTCCCCATAAAATCCGGTTGTTAAATGATAATGTAATATTAGATAGGATATTTGTAGATCCGTAATTGATTAGCTAAATAAGTTATAATTATTTAATTGATGATTTCCATGATTAAAATATCCATAGATATATAAATTGATCCCCAAAGATCTTGATCTGAACAGTCTCGAATTGTACAAAGGTTTATGAGACGAGGTTTATTTTAATAAATTATAAATGTGTAGAAAGTTGCGACTTATAAACTTATAGCCATCTTATAGCATTTCAGACTAAGTTTTATACAGAGAATTAATTTACTGTAATTTTGTTAAAAAAACTAATAAATGTTATCTCTATTTACATTGATCGTAAATTAACTCCATCTATTCTATAATACATTACCATGATAGTATAGTCTTTATTAGTCCATGCAGGGACTCTATGAATCGGCATGCCGCTTTGTCTAATAAATTACACAAAAACCAAGACAGGCTTTTATTATTTATCCTATGTTCTACACAAATACCAAGAAAAACTAAGATAATTTTTTATCATTTATATTATGTTTGCAGTGTTTTATGTTTATTTGACCAATGAAAAACTTTGAGGCCTTATTTGGCCTCATATCGAGACCAATTTAATTTTCTCCGGTTAAAAATACCAATTGAGATATATGTTTAAGGCAATATGATTTTCATTTAAATTAATGCTATCTCCAAGATAGCATTAATTTATAAACATAAAATGTTAGCTATCTTATTCAGCTTCTTTCAGGCTGCAGGCTGCATGTTTCACATCTGTTGACGTGTGGATCCTCCCATGTTTGCCATCTATTCCTTTGTAACTTTGACCTGTGGATCCTCCCATGTTTGCCATCTATTCCTTTGTAATTGTGTTTATGGTCATTTAGCTATAATTCCACTGGGAACATGGGTAGATCTCCTTGGTGCGAGAAGGCTCATACCAACAAAGGAGCCTGAACTAAGAAGAACACTAAGGAACCTGGACTAAGAAGAACACCACCGCCTCATACCTCACATTCAATCGGCCTCGACTAAAGAAGAACACCACCGCCTGAGATATCGAAAGAAAGCTGCATGGTTCTTCCTCTGCACAATAGGTAACGTCCTGGACTAAAGAGGAATACCATCGCCTTAGATACCGAAAGAAAGCTGCATGGTTCTTCCTCTGCACAATAGGTAAATTCTCATGTGCCTTCGACTTTGAAATGGAGCGCTGGCATAAGATACCCAATCATGCAATCCCTAGTATGTCTATTATTACAGCAGCAGGAAACATTTTATGCCTCGATAACCTCATTGCAGACTAAGCTTGTGAGATGCATAAAAAGCTGCAAGCGCTCAATCCTGGAAGCTTCACCAAAAAAAAAGACGATTATGATCACTTTTGTTGCTCCCAAACCATTGTTGAAAATCTTGATTTTGAAGTTTTTTCTAAACCATTTTTAATAGCACATGAATTCAATACAGGATATAAGAATACATACCGGGAGCAATATATCCATAGGATCCAACGACATTCCAGTTTATGCAACATTCCAATTTATGCTTTGGCACTCCAGCTGTCTAATTCTAGGTAAAGAAAATCCACCCAGCAAATTGTGATCACGGCATCCGCTACATCACGTCCAAGATATGCTTTTGCTGTCGTCTGAACATGAGAATCATTCTTTAAGATGAAAGCACGCTATGAAAGCACGATATGAAAGATATCAAGATTTCTTTCTTTCTTAGTACTCACTTGAAGAGGAAGATGCATTCCGACAATTATATCCACAAACTATCTAAAGGCTCGCCGCAAACCGCCATAGCATTTGAATGGCATAACTGTTTTGTGAATCTGGCATAACTGTTTTGTGAATCTTTTTATTTAGTTAGGCTTCATACTTGTGAAAGAGGGGGCACTCTAATTAGCATTTAAAATTCAAATCACAATTCCTTCTCTACAGTTTTAGAGTAGAATAACACTACTTTATGCTTTAAAACTGGAAGTAAACCAGAAAGAAATTCGAGAGCTAGTACCTGTTCAAAATTTTGAATATAGATCTGAGTGGTTAAAGTTTGATAAATGCTGGATGCTGGGACCCGGGGTTCTATGAAACTAGAACCAACGAGCTAGTAATTGCTGGAATAGCCACGTGGAGAAAAATGGCACCAGAGAGATTCGAAGAGGGCATCCAATTTTGCAACGGTTACCTTTGGCTTATTTTTATGGAATTGCAACAAGAACTGGGTGATGCCATCAAGGTTAAAACAAACAAAGAACAATCCCATGATCAATTATTGGTGGCAACCTAGCAAGAAATAAAATACCCAAAGCATAAGCATAAGCACAGTCCCATGCCCCTTCAATGTTCTCTGCTATATACCCACAACAACTTACCGCGCAACTATGTAATCTGTATTCTCAGATAGAATGAACATTTTTGATACAATTTTAGAAAAACTCTCTTAGTGTATTTTAGAAGTCCGTGAGGGAACAAGAAAGAAGAAACCACTTCAAATCACTTGAGCTCATGCAAAAAAATGAGGCATTTATCCCATGGACTTGGCATTGGCTTTAGCTAATATGACATTGAAGTATAATTTAATCTCTGTAGTAATTTAGTAAGTAAAACCTCAATCAGAATTTGTATTCGGTCAGGCATGAGAGGCACTATCCTATTGTGCAACTAAGAACAAAATACAATCGTGCAACTAAGAACAAAATACATCAACCTATAGATGAACTCATTGCCACTAATAACTCAGCCAAATTTCAGGACTAGTACTCAGAAGTATTCAGACATAAAGGGCGGCACTTGAACAGAGTTTGCTTTTGCTAGACTAAGAAAAATAGATTTTCATCCAAAAATTAGATTTTGCATCCCTGAAATGGAGGCTTGCACATTTAGAAAGATGTCTGCAATTCCTTTAAAGCTTCAGTTATTTGTGTTATTGTATCAGGTGTAGGATCAACAGTATTTACGGCTCTTGCTTTTGGTTCAGCTCTAAAGGTGCTTGCCATGGATGAACCAAGAAAATTAGTATTTCCTTATGATGTCGTTCCTTTCAATCTTTATCTTGGGCTGCTTTGATGGACCAGTGAAGGTGCAATGATTGATCCTAACCGTAGTAGGTAGGGACGGTTGCTGTCATCGATCTGGAATCAGCTAAGTCGTACTGGGAGTAGGGAAGATCCTTGTATTATTATAAACCCGCAGGACTGTAGAAAAAGTATGCCTTCTATTCTGTTCCTACTCGGCTAATTCCATCATTGATTTTACCTGAACTTCCTATTGATGAGCTTGACTGAACTTGACTGAACGGGATGAAAGAGCGTTTCTGCTGCGGTTATGAAACAACCTACACCATTTTGTGTTAGTAGGGTATTAGCTGAGATAGCCCAAGTCCAGTGCTGCTGCTCAAGGCCTCGTTCGTTCTCAAATTGCATGAACGAAGTTGAGTGCCCAAGAAATTTTCAGGGCAACATCTGGCTGTGAAATTTTTAGAGCAACATTTGGTCGTCCAGAGACAGCAAAAAAAAGACACTAGGCTGCAACATAAACTAAGGAGTGGGCGAATGTCTCATTGTCTATCCTTATTAATCAGTTGGCTTCCACGTAGATCATGCACTCAATGATCATCACACGAACTTTTTGTAACCATGCTTATAAAAAAATAAAAATAAACAACAACCGTGCTTTTGAAGTTTTGTATGTTTTCTGGTCGACCTCATTGCTTTTCTTGAGGTGGTTATAGACTGTGGCTTCTAGTAGTTATAAGTGTCTTGATTGCATGAGAGGAGTGTTAGGTATAGACGTCTTATCCAAGTCTTCTATTGTATGTTTTTTACATAATTCTTATAAAAAAAGACCATGTGTTCCATTGCTATGATGAACGATGATGGATGGCACCTGGCCGATTTGGTCAATAGACCATTTAGCATTGATGAACAATGACGGATGGCACCTGGGCTATCTGGTCAATAGGCCATTTAGCATTGCCTTGTACGCATGAACTCCATGCACTGAATCGAGGTGTTTAGCATTGCCATGAACTCCATGCATGGAATCCAGGTGTTCATTTTTTCTTAATTGAAGCTAAACATGATAAATCCATGCATGTGTTTAGCATTGCCTTGTAGGCATGAACTACATGCATAGAATCCAGGTGTTCGCAATTTGTAGTTGCATGGGCACTAATGTTGAAGCTTAAATAAATTGTCTATTGTTTTAAAAATCAATTGCTTCTAATGGATTCATTGAATTTAATAAATATTATTATATTGGTATTCCTAAGTTACTTGGGAGAAGAATGGATGACTTTTAATCCATTTCATCATTTTGAATCAACGACCAACTGTTTTACCAGTGATTCCATCTGTACTCACCTTTTTCGGCAAAATAAAAACTACTATATCCTTCTGTTACGTGTCAAAAATTAAATATACAAGTCTGATTCGAATAGCCCAGAATCATTGATATTGTAACAATGCATATTGTTTAAGAGTATTATGGAAGTCATACAACACTTTCACTTACACTGGCAATTAGGGACTTAATATACACATTACTTTTAGCAACTGGTGCCTCAAACAAATGAATTTATCACTGCCGTGTAAAAAAGAAAAAGAAAAGGTATTTGGTCAATACTCACAATTTTGTAAACCTTTTTAAGTAACCAAAATTTGTTTACATAAACATCGTTCATGTATTGTAAACTGTTTCATTCGTCTAAGAGTAAAATTATAAAAACAAAACTAAAATTATAAAAAAAACAAAACAAAAAACATTGTAAGTATTGTTTTTTTTAATTGATTTTATTTAAAAAATAAAAAAATTTGTTTAAGATTAAAATTGAAAAATGTATTTTTATATTCATTGTTTATAAGGTTGTCGAACTCGAATTCAATTCCAACCATGTGACTTAGGTTGATTGGGCAACGAACATTGAAGATAATATTCCCATGATGTAGTACACAAACCAAAAAGATGTAAAGGATACAGCCACCAAAATTTTCAATAGCTTTCTGTCTGCACAGCTCTGCAATCAATGAAGTATGAATGCACATAGTAATAACAAAAGTTGGCCCCACTCAGGCAAGAGAATTCAGGGGAAACATAGTTGCATCAGAAGCAAGATTGTGTGCATTCAGTAGCAATATCATGAGAAGACAGACCATATGGCAGAAGAAGATTTTGCTTGATCAAAAAAAGATAGGACTATGCAGGTAACGCTGGCTGCCAAATATTATCATCAAAGCATTGTGGTTGATTGCTTGCCAGGGTACCTAGCTAAAGTTGTAGAGGCTTAGCAACATGGTCTTCGCAGCAAGAAATGATCAAATGTAAAGAGATCGAATTAAAATGGTAGATTGTAACTTTTTGTTTCACCTAATGTATATATAGATACGAGCTCCGACCCCTCCTTGCTCTCCTTATGTAAAGTCTCTCCATTCCTTGTTCTCAGAGGACAAGCGACTTGTGTTCCTCCTCGTTTGCTCAATGCTAAGACAACGAAGAAAGGAGTAAAAAGTAGATGTAACATAATATGTAGACTTATTATTCTTAAGGCACTTTTCATAAACTCTTCATGCTGCCACAACAAGTTCTGACTTCAATTGAATAATACCTTCACGCATTTTTGCTTCTGACTCCATACTAATAAAACAACCGAAAGCATATTAACCAAAAACATAATTACCAATAGACCTACGGAAAGCAAAAGCAAAGTTTAGAGCCATGCCCGGCTGCAAGTTTAGAGCCATGTAAAATGCCATGCCTGGCATGTGATTTACAATCAACATGGTAAAAATCTTTTGTAGTCAAATCCCAACAAGGCTATATTTGCAGCAAACTCCTACCGGAGCTATATCTCAATTATTTTAGTTATGAACGAAACCAGACACCAGACTTTGCGACAGAAAACGAGTGGCTTCACAAGGGGTGCCAAAAGGGTTTCGGTCTTGCTTCGGTCACGTAGGAGGAACTTGCTTCGGTCCTGCTCATGAAAAATGATGTAATCTAGCTACCATCGGAACATTTATGTTTACCTCTAGAACTTGGTGCTTCTGGACTCTCCTCTATGTTTACTTATCGAGATTTAAAATCCCTCACAAGGTTGAAATTAAACTGCTTGCAATCCCTTGTCCCTTAGGCAGGGACTTAGTTGCTTTGCAACTTTTTCTTGTTTAATGTAATAACTGAAATAACATTACAATCTAAACAACCATAGTTGCACAATAACAATAAAAATAAAATGCAACCTTAAGCTTGCATTTGCATTGAAGAAGAAGAAGAAAATTGCAATGGGAAACGCACGAATGTCGTCGCTGTGCATATGCCCAGCTACCAGTCCAAGCCTATCTCGCATCCCAAAACGCGTTTTCATGGTGCCCCACCATCCATGGTCCAAGCCTCTCTAAAAGGCGGTCACCCAACATTCATATTCTATATTTTCAAAACAGTGACATAGGTTGTCGCTTCCAGCTAAAGTGTATTAATTTTAAATTAAGGGATTCCATGTACACTGCTATTTCTCGATATAAATTTTAAATTAACAGATTTCGTGGATGGTGCCATTGCTGGATATGAATTTTAATTTAAGGGATTCTGTATGTATAGTACTATTTGAGATATGATTTTTAAATTAAGAGATTTAGGTATATGGTATTTTAAAATAAGAAATTTAGTATATGATGTTAGTGCTGAATATAAATTTTAAATTAAGGGATTTGGTGAGTATTGTGTTATTGTTACACATATAAATTTTAAATTAATGGATTTGGTGAGTATTGTGTTATTGTTACAGATATAAATTTTAAATTAAGGAATTTGAAGTATATAGTGTCATTGTTATCTATGAATTTTAAATTAAGAGATTGGATCAGTATAGTGTTATTGTTATATGTGATTTTTAAATTAAGGGATTTTGTGTGTATTTTGGTATTGTTAGATATAAATTTTAAATTAAGGGATTTGGTGTGTATAGTGCCATAATTTGATATGAATTTTAAATCAGCATAAATTCATCTTGAACTTGGATTTATCAAGCATCCTGAGGGATGCAATTTCTTGAAGTGTTTTTTTTAATGACATTTTATTTAGATTTAGATTTATATGAATTTTAAATTAACGGATTAGGTGAGTATAGTGTAATTGTTATATGTGATTTTTAAATTAAGGGATTTGGTGTGTATATTGCTATTGCTACATATGAATTTTAAATTAAGGGATTTGGTGTGTATAGTGCCATAATTTAATATGAATTTTAAATCAGCATAGATTCATCTTGAACTTGGATTTATCAAGCATCCAGAGGGATCCAATTTCTTGAAGTGTTTTTTTTAATGACAATTTATTTGGATTTAAATTTATATGAATTTTAAGTTAAGGGATTGGGTGAGTATAGTGTAATTGTTATTTGTGATTTTTAAATTAAGGGATTTGGTGTGTATATTGCTATTGCTAGATATGAATTTTAAATTAAGGGATTTGGTGTGTATAGTGCCATAATTTGATATGAATTTTAAATCAGCATAGATTCATCTTGAACCTCGATTGTGAACCAATTTCTTGAGGTGTTTTTTTTAATGACATTTTATTTGGATTTAAATTTTTATTATATGAATTTTAAATTAAGAGATTGGGTGAGTATAGTGCCATTGTTATATGTGATTTTTAAATTAAGGGATTTGGTGTGTATATTGCTATTGCTACATATGAATTTTAAATTAAGGGATTTGGTGTGTATATTGCCATAGTTCGATATGAATTTTAAATCAACATAGATTCATCTTGAACCTCGATTTATCAAGCATCCACAGAGATCTAATTTTTTGAGGTGTTTTTTTTAATCACATTTTATTTGGATTTAGATTTTTACTATATGAATTTTAAATTAAGGGATTGGGTGAGTATAGTGCCATTGTTATATGTGATTTTTAAATTAAGGGATTTGGTGTGTATATTGCTATTGCTAGATATGTATTTTAAATTAAGGGATTTGGTGTGTATAGTGCCATAGTTCGATATGAATTGTAAATCAACATAGATTCATCTTGAACCTGGATTTATCAAGCATCGAGAGGTATCCAATTTCTTGAGGTGTTTTTTTTAATGACATTTTATTTGGACTTACATTTTTATTATATTAATTTTAAATTAAGGGATTGGGTGAGTATAGTTTCATTGTTAGATGTGATTTTTAAATTAAGGGATTTTATGTGTATATTGCTATTGCTATGTATGAATTTTAAATTAAGGGATTTGGTGTGTATAGTGTCATAGTTTGATATGAATTTTAAATCAGCATAGATTCATCTTGAACCTGGATTTATCAAGCATCCAGAGGGATCCAATTTCTTGAGGTGTTTTTTTAATGACATTTTATTTGGATTTACATTTTTATTATATGAATTTTAAATTAATGGATTGGGTGAGTAAAGTGGCATTGTTATATGTGATTTTTAAATTAAGCTATTTGGTGTGTATATTGCTATTGCTAGATATGAATTTTAAATTAAGGGATTGGGTGTGTATAGTGTCATAGTTCAATATGAATTTTAAATCAGCATAGATTCATCTTGAACCTGGATTTATCAAGCATCCAGAGGCATCCAATTTCTTGAGGTGTTTTTTTAATGACATTTTATTTGGGTTCGCATTTTTATTATATGAATTTTAAATTAAGGGATTGGGTGAGTTATAGTGCCATTGTTATATATGATTTTTAAATTAAGGGAGTTTGTGTGTATATTGCTATTGCTAGATATGAATTTTAAATTAAGAGATTTGGTGTGTATAGTGTCATAGTTCGATATAGATTCATCTTGAACATGGGTTTATCAAGCATCCACAACGATCTAATTTCTTGAGGTGTTTTTTTAATGACATTTTATTTGGATTTACATTTTTATTTTATGAGTGAATATGGTTTTTTTTAAATTTTTTTTGTATTGGGTTTTATTTTTTGATTTTATGAGCGGACATTAAAAAAATAAAAAATAAATACTTATTATTTTTTGTACATAACATGAGTTTGTTATGTGTAACATTACACAACTCCCCCATATTGGGTTGTAAGCACCTCGCTACTCTCGGTGCACATAACGTTAGTTCATTATGTGTAACATTACACATCTTCCCCATAGTAGGTTGTAAGTATCTCACTAATCTCAGTGCACATACCATTAGTTCGTTACATGTAAAATTACACATCTCCCCCATATTGGTTTGTAAGCACCTTGCTACTCTTAGTGCAATTAAAAGATTTGGTGTGTATAGTGCCATTGTCCAATATGAATTATAAATTAAAGAATTTAGCGTGTATAGTGCCATTAGCCGATATAAATTTTAAATTAAGGTATTTGGTATATATAATAACATTTTAAACTAGAGACTAGCTATCATGAGTGTCCTAATACAAGGAAACTTTAACCACTTCAAATTTGACCCATATCATTATTATAGCCATATATATCTAATGATAGCATAACTTATACCCACTTCAGTTAATTAAATTTAAATTTGAATGATTAGTTTTAGTTTCAATGTGAAGGAGATATACTTAATTGTTTCTTTAATCATGAAGGGTTAAATAATAATTGTATTTCTATTGAAATGTGAGAATTAAGTAAACCCTTAATAAAAAAATAAAATTTAAAAACAAAATATTGTCTTTCCAAATCTTTGCAACTTTTTAAATGTGGAGTAGAATGGGAGAGGTAGGGGAAGTGGATGCACCAGTGAGTGATTCTCTTTTTCGTAGGTCTCTTATCAAATTAGTCAAGTTAAAATTGTAATTTTATAAATTTCAAGATGTATAAAATGATATTATAATTTAACAATTAAAATTTTTAATTCTAACAATTTGTAAAACATCCTGTCATCATAAAGTCCAAAATTAAAAACATATTAACTGAAACAAGATAGATTCAATATGGCTGGTCAAAATGTACTTAGGATGTGGATGAAGTCACATTGGCTCACACTCTGGTAACTAGAACAATGATGAAAACAACCCTTACTTGCCTCATTTTGAACAAACTTGGAATATATCTTCTCATGATTCTTACTATGGACTACATGAAACACGTGCAAATAGAGAGCAAGAAAGATAACCTAGTCTACTATGGAAAACCAAAGAGAAATATATACAAGAAACAATACTATCCACAAGAAACTATAATAGTTAAATGATGAAACTTGCAAAGTAAAACGATCAAATGAAAGCATGCAATGCATGAGGAATGCACCAAAAATTACATGACCAATCGCCTGGCACAAGAAGCATTAGTAGAAAAATTTCTTGGAGGAAAAGGTGGAGAGATTGAACTTTTAATATGTATTGTTGGCTCATGATGCATGCACAATGTTCTCAGGAATTCGAAGACAAATTCAAAATCCTAACTATAGATACACAAAAGTAATAGAATCAACACAATCTTGATGAGTTGACATTGAAGCACAATGGTTGGTGTTTGTAGATTGTAGTTGTAGTAATACAAATATGTCACATTTTATATAAAATATTGTGATCAAAATATATTGTATAAATGCGCTAATGAATGAAAGATTGAACAAAATATTGAACAAGGTCAAATTTATAAGGGATTTTTGATGTTGAAGCTAAAATTTGTTCACACTCAATTCCATATTGAAACACATAATAGTGTTTAAAAATTTCCACCAAAATTATCTTCAAATAACAATTACAATCAAAGTAGTGTGGACATGACTATTTAAAAATAAATGGAATTCCAATTGAACATAGACACACGTAGTAAGGACAACCTATTAGCATTTACCATAAGTTTTTTTATAACATTAAATTCATATGAAGTTGAATGTTGTTTTTATTGTATTTGTACGAAGTGAAGTGATTATAAAACATGCCCATATATTTAGTTTTCACTTTTTAGCGACACCTACCTATTTATCTTTTTCATACCAGATTAACTTCCTTCATATAATTCTATTATAGAAAATAGTTTCCCCTTGTTAATATGTATTACTTATTGTATGGTAAGTGCAATGAGAAGTTTTGTGAAATGGAACAATAAAGAAATTGAAAAAAAAACATAATTAGATTCAACTTAATGTGTGGACACAGATTATAACTATTAATATAACACTTGTTGTTGAAGAATTAACAATAAATTTTGATAGAAATGTTGACCATTCTTATTAAATTTCGATAAAATTTTTGTTGTACGAAAGTACAAGTCATAATATTCTTGGGAAGTCCCATAGCAACCAAGTATTTTAAAATGCATAAAATATAAAATACTGTAAATTATTCATAAACCAAATTCTCACAACAATCGTAATAAACTTGTATCTATGAACCCGGAGGTAAACAACAATCGTAATAAACTTGTAGCTATGAACCCAGAGGTAGCTCGACAAATACACCTTTGCAATATACATTCACCAATATAAGGCCAGAGGTCATTTTTGGTATGGAATTAATAACATATGCAACTCACTCTCAATGTAGCTCCCTTAGATGAATGTTATCAAACCGATCCATCTACATAGCTTTAATATGGGTTTTATATCTTTCTAACACAATTTATCCATCACTATATATATTTTCAAAATCACTCTCAAATTTGTCATTAAATAAAATTTAATAATATAGAAGAAACAATTCAAGTTAGTAGTAATATAGTCCTTAATGCATATCGAACTAATGGATCATTAGGGAAGAAATTGATCATTACCCCAATAAATAGATATTAACAAATTATTTTTAAATTTTTATTCTTGTAAAATATACATCTACTTTTCCCTTCTTAGTTAATAGAGTAATTTCAAATTTCAATTTTAGGACAATTTTTAATTAACACTTATGGGACGACTAGTTCAAATTTGACTATTTGTCTTTCTTTATAAATATTTTAAAAAATAAAAATGTATATTTAACTCCATCAAAAACTATAGTAATTTATAACAATTATAATTTAAATTTCATATTTGATAATTATAATTAGTAAAGTTTATTTAACATATTTTGACATACAACATACTAAAATTTATCTTGAATTATATTTCATATTTGATATTTATAATTCGTAAAGTTTATTTAACATATTTTGGCATACTAAAGTTTATCTTGATTGCTCAACATGTTTATTAAAACATAATAAAACAATAATAATAATGTGTATCGAGATGTCCAACCAGTTTATTAAAACATAATAAAACAACAATAATAATAATGTGTATTGAGATATTCAACCAATCCAACCAAGATTAAGTATGAGAAACCTTTAAATTTTAATAGCATATATGTGAACATTTCAATTTAAATGAATGCGTTATTCCATGTTGACTATTATTGTTATTCTATTTTATATTTATTATAATTAAATAAATTAAAATGTTAAATTAAATAAATATTATAAATTATTTTTTATATGTTGAAAGCAATTTTGTAAAACTTTATAAATTTATAAACAAATAAAATAAACTAATTCAAAATAAAAATAACAAATGATAAATTAATTTTCAACATCCATAGCCAACTAGTAAAATAAACAACAAAGTAACATAGTCTCTATGTATTAAAAAGGTATAAAAATGAAACAATGACCACAAACAAATGACAACATTAAAACAATTCCATCAATTCATAACTCAAGGTCGTAGTGATTCACAATGCTTACTAGTTAGAAGTCTCTTTTACAAAGCTTAATAGTAACTCAAATGGGTCTAAAGTAGGCCAAAAACAATGACAACATAGAATAAAATTACATTAATGCATAGCTCAAGGTCATAATGATTCATAATTTCTAGTAGCTCAAAATCTATTGGCAAAGCTCGATAGTGACTCAAATAGGCTTAAAGTAGGCCAACTAGAGTTTACAACATTTTAATACATAGAGGAAGACATAACATTACTAAGAATTCTATATATCTAACAATTTAAGTAATCCAATGAAAGTGATTGGGAAACGGTAATCCAATTATCCTAGAAGGTGCAAAGGAACATCGAAAGGAAAAAAATGGGAAGTAAAGTAGATGTGATGAAGTGAAAAAGAGAACAATTTTTTCCTTATGAATAATCACTAATACAAGTTGCCATCCAACCCCATGATGATATTCCACCTAATGCCTCACAACTTGATAACCTTTTTTTATGCTTGGGACTAGAGCCATCATGTTGGTTGTCTCATGGACTCTCAATTATGTATGTGTAGTGTTTTTTGGGATCGTTTAAACATATGGGTGTTTTGGTAGATGGCCCACCTAATTTTGAATTTTGCTAGTATTTTTGGACACTCAAATGCTCTACTTTCATCCCTTATTTTTTTTTCCATCAAGAAGGTTATTTACTCCATGTCATTCAATTTCATTGAGCCCTATAATTGTTGGGAGTTTATGAACCATGTTTCCATCTTAGCAAGTATGCACATTCCCCTTTGAATGAAAGTGGCAACAATGTATGGCCAATATGTCGGTTAAAAAGCAAAGACAACTCATAGATATGTGCATTGCACGACCTTTAAAACTATGATTTAAATTTATGGATATTGACATGCTTAGTTGAATGCACTTTTACATTGAATGAATCTAAGCTATATTGAACCTATAGTTGCAATAACTATATATGTATTTCACCTTAGAGGCATTTCAAAAGATAAGAGTAACCCTTAACTGAGTACATGTATTTTAATTGTTACATAACATTCTTGATTCCTTTAATGCCTTTGATAGATCCCTTTAAGGATATTCAAAATATTCTAATAGAAGTCTTGAGGGAATTTATTTACATGTTAATTCCCTTGGATTTATTCGTAGAAAAGACTACCTTGTCGATTCTCCATTGGATATGGGCTTCATTAGAATGTTGGTTTTGTAGTGATATATTATCCTTAGAGTGATTCCAAAAAAGGTAGCAGAGCTAGCTCGATCTACCTCCCCTTGTTTTGAAAGGTGGTTCTTAAAGAATCTCATTGACGATGGTTTTCCCTTGCCATTAATCCATCTTCCCTATTAATTATTGCGATGACATTGTAATATCCCCATTCATTGCATGTATATAAAAATACATGCATGCTTGGACCTGTGGTCTCCTTGGAGCCATTAAAATCTAGATTTCTACCAATAAAAAAATAATTTCTTTTAGATGAGATATAGCTCCCATGATTTATGGAGTTTTCTACCTCTAGGAGATCATCGCTGCATCTTGAGTATAAAGTGGGTAGTCTCCTTACTGGAAACAATCAAATAATATGAAAACAATCAAATTGTAGTAGAGGACAATGATATTTAAAAGTAACCATAATGCTTGGACAAAGATATATTTATGAAACGGGAAACTATCATTCCCCCATATAATGAGTTGGACATAGAATCTAGTGGGATCAACCATATTGAACTTTGAGGTCATTGTCTTTCAAAACCTTATTCTCTCATTTATAAATATTCCAATCTTTCATGGTGATTATACTTTGTCCTAGTCTCTAATACTGCCACTATCAACATATCCATGATCTAGAACCTCAAGTTACTACAACAAAGCATTGAAGGTAATGCCCAAAATAGAAATGAGGTTTGAAGAAATGTCCATGAGGTTATGATGGACAATAGCATGCAACAATTGATACAACTATCGCGATACATAATTGTGTGTCCTTGTAGTGAAGTACCATTACTTTTTTTCCTTTAGCCATTTTTGGCTAAAGGAAGAAATCGGTTTTTGATTCAACAAGACCATATAAGCTCATGGAAATACATTGGAGATATGA
Organism: Pseudotsuga menziesii; assembly: GCA_001517045.1. Classification (NCBI taxonomy): domain Eukaryota; kingdom Viridiplantae; phylum Streptophyta; class Pinopsida; order Pinales; family Pinaceae; genus Pseudotsuga; species Pseudotsuga menziesii. The sequence goes on along the minus strand of LPNX011197247.1, from coordinate 510,577 downwards.
GATATAATTATGTAAAATTCATGTATGGCTTCACTTGAAACTCCATTGTTTTTCCATGTGATTAGAAAGTACTGTGTTATGATGTTGAAATAGTTGTAACTCACAACAAAAGGCACTTGATGGAAATGCATGAGATGTATAAAATAAAAGATAGCTGACTTGGGGTGGTGCAATTGAGTTAGGGTCTATTGTAAGTCTTTGTAATATTTAATCCTTTTATCCATTTGTATTTATTTATATTATTACTAAATTGAATTGAATGCTCTACAGTAATAAGTTGACTTACCAAGCCCAGATGCGGGTGCCACATGTCTTGTGATTGGAAATCATGGTCTCGAGCTATGGGTTGACAGGGTGGCGAGGATGTCACCTCACATTAAGGGCCCTCGTCATCCCCCCATGAAGCAGTTAAGGCGCACCGAAGACGAGGTCGAGGGTATTATCGCGGGCGCGAAAGGGAGCCTTGGGCATTTACACTCATTGTCTAGAGATGGCCCTTTGGTCATGTCGCGGGTTGGCAGACCTAGTTTCACATCTTGTCGGGTGTTGGAAGGGGCATGGTAGCCTTAAGTCTCCATTAATGGCTTCTCATCTCAACCTTTCGGTTCGGTTCTCTAGAAAAAAACCAAGTTGATAGAACTCGATACTCAGCTCAACAAGCGGGATGTGACTGCAGCATGGAAACGCCTTGCACTGGGTCTTTTCATGCTAGGAAACAATGAAGGGGTTAGTGGAAGCATCATGGGGGCACCCAAGGAATCCTTAGACAGGACCTCCATTCCTATTACGCCTCTCTCATCGTATGTTCTGTTTCCAATACCTTCCACCATCACTCAACTGAGCAACACGCATGTTCGTGACATTGAGGTATAGGTTAAAGGCTATATTTAAAATTTTGATCTTGGGCTTTTCATATGTTAAAGGCTATATTTGTTATGGAATAAATACCAAGGTAAGAAAAAAGTTTAGAAATTCATTATCAGTTAAGTATATTTCATGAAATTTGAGGATTTAGTCATTGTGTATGCTTTGAAACCCTGAAAGGAATAGGCACCCAATTCATAGGTTAATTTATATATGCATTTTGGATTTTATATAGATATAAAGAAAGTGCATCATATGCATTTACTGTTTTGATCTTGGGTTTTTCATCTTTTAATGATTGTCTCTATTTTGGAATAAATACTAAAGTTAAAAAAAGATGTATAATTATGGGTCACATTTTTTTGTTGACAATGAAGAGATACAATTATATTCTTTGCTATAGTTCCCACTTACCTTTGACTTATAATAGGGAGTTCCACTTTTTTTTTCAATATGGTTCACAAAAGCCATTATTGCATGCTACATCCACAGAAACCTACCTAGATTTATCCCTCAAGGGGTGTAGGGCAGACATAATATGTCGAAACATAGGGTGGTTCAATTAAGAGCCCAACATGTCACCTACAAGGAATTGAGCCTAGGTGGTGAGGTTATCAATCAGTACTCCCAATCGCATAAGCTTCATCTAATGGACTCAAGGAGCTCCACTCATCCTTATCACTACCTTCTAGAACTTCTTTATAGAGTTTGTTTTGTTTTTTATTCATTTAATCTCTAACAACATTCTTATGGGGATTTGTTTTGGGCTTAATAACAAATTTAATGTGCCTTAAGTTTTTATCCCTTCATAGCACCGTGTTCCTATTTTTGTTAGTCAAATTATTGTTCAATTCAAACAAGACTTAGGTTTAACTTGATTGATTGGCCTCATTACAATTTATGGTTTTGTAAATTTCGAGTTCCTTATCTAGTTGGATTTTGATGGGTAAATTCATATTTGTTTGTTGATTAGTGGATCTAGTGAGTTTCATTATGTACTTCGGGAGTGTCTTGCAAAAAAGAGTTAAACTCATTGCTTTTCCATGGTTATGAATTAGATTGTTATCTTTAATTCTGATCTATTGTTAAGTGATTGATCTATAGGTTAGTGTAACTAGGTTATTAATGAAGTGCCAAGAGTTAAAAAAAAGCTTCATTCGGTGTCGATTAGAATGCAAAACTTTTTAACTTACATGTTATTCCATTGTAAAGGCTAAACATAGCCCACTCTACCCTTGTTATCTTGTTTACTATCCTCCTATTACCCTTCGCTTCTGTCCACATATTTTGCATGGTGAAAATCCAATCAATTGTAATATTTAACTACGCAAATATTCAAGCCATTATGGTATTGGTTGTAAAAGTAAATACAAAGAGCATGAATGATTTTGGAAAAAAGGAGCAATTTTCTTGGTATGGCGAGATTCATAAAACATTTTGGAGGCTATGTACAATTGCATAAGGTACGAATTTAAGTCATTGTGATCTGTATTCACTTGGTCAAGGATGAGTAGTTATCCATGGTTTTATAAGAATGTACATACATCATTTTTCACAAAATTTGTGTTGTCTATTTATCCAGTTTTCAATGCAGGGAAAGTATATAATTACATTTTGGGAAAATGATATTGAAAATTACATAGAATTTGATCCATGTTGGGTAAATCAAGTTCTGTGTTTTCTCCATTGCTTTCTTTGGATTTACTAATTTCTATAACAAATACAAATACAATGAAGTATGTACCTTAAAGTTTTAATAAATTCAAGGTTAAATCGGAGTTAAAATGGATCTAGTTGTTTTTGTACTTCTATTTAATTTTGTATGAGTTTATGACTTGTTTAGTTTTTATAAAAGTCTTTTTATATTGAGTTTATGGATGGGTTAATTTTTATAAAAGTCTTGTTATATTGAGTTTACCGCCAGTTTAATTTCCATAAGTCTTGTTAGGGTTCTCTTTTATTATAGAATTCACATATTACAAACTCTCCACATCATAAAATAATTTGGAAAAGTTTCATGGCTCAATTTGACATAAATCATCACCATGTTGTCTTATTCATAGACTCCTAAGTGCTAAAATCTTGCATTTTGTTGAGAATTGTGATTAAATGAGTCTTGATTCGGAATTCCTTTGTTATAGAAAGTGATTATAGATTACAATAAAAGTAAATTTGTACAAATAAAATAAAATATACATTATCCTTAGAGTTAAGATATGAAGCTAAATATATATTTTCTTTATTTCGATTTCTATTTCAATATGTATGTATTTATGGCTTGTTTCATTTCCATAAAAAAAACTTGTAAATTGTAGCTTGTTTCATTTCCATAAAAAAAACTTATAAATTGTGGTTCTCTTCTTTTAGAGACTTCACTGTGGGAAAATTTCCACATGATAAATAGTGTTTCAAAATGATTTATTTTTTTTTCCAAATCATTACAAAACTGTCATGTACATAACACTACCATCTAGTGCTAAAATCTTATATTTTTTTGAGAATTGCAAGCCAAATTTCAGGTATTATGATTGAATGCCTTTGGTTTGGATTAAAACGTGATTTTAGATTACAAATGAATCAAATTGTACAAATAAAAGGAAAATATATACATTATCCTAAAATATAGACTACAATGGAATCAAAATTGAGGTTGGGGCTAGAGGTTAACTCGATCTATTGCATGTAATTTTATCAAAAATTAAATTGTTGGTATTACTACTTGAAACTTTGTTGGTAACATGTAACATGATTCCAAGGGATCAAATACTCCGTGTAAACAATTTTTTATTATTTTTAAGATGATAAAATAAAGAGGAAAGCAAAGCATGAAATTTTTAAGACGAAAGAAAAGCATGAAATTTCCTCCAACAAGATAGGATGATGCTTTTATGACCATATTAAATTAATAATAATAACAAGGGTGGTAAGTAGCAAAGTAAGGGTGGTAATTTTTTTTTTTTGGAAAAAATGAAATAAATTTTGGATATGGTGTATTTGTGAATCGTTTTATATTAGCCATCTCATGAAGATTGTGGAGCATTATTTTCTAATTTTGAAACACATGTTTGGAAAAAAAAACCATAAAAACATTGTCAACAATGACAAATTGTGTAGCATTATTTGTAGGTAAAACTTAATGGTTTGATGTCCACTATGTCATTGTCAAATGCTACTAGGAAGATTTTTTTTTCGAATGCATGCAATAGTTCTAACAGTGTAGCGGAACAATCTAAACACTATTTTTTGACATAAGTGTATGTTTTTTTTCATAAAATAACATGAATAATAAAATTTCTTTTGAATAATAACAATAATTTTTTATACAAAAACAATATTGAAAAATTATGACAAAAATAAACAATGTTTTTTTTCCATGTAAGAAATGTCTCAATTTCTTGTTGATATTAAAAAACAGGTGTACATAGGTCCAGAGTATGGACTTTCATACGACTGAGTCAGCTTATAATGAGAATTACATCATAGTCTGGTTTATGCTTGAATAAGCCATTGAGTACTTAAAATCCGTAGTGAATATTGTATCAGTAATCCATGTATTCATTCAAAACATCAAAGGATAGATTCCAGATTGCCAAAAAACCATGAGAGGTATATAAAAAAAGAAAAAATAGTCTGGAGCAAGAGCCTTCAGAAATCCAGTAGAGGGTGCTCCATCACCTTGTCATCCTTGTATACCCAACGGTGCTAGATGGCCTCCCCCATAGTGAGACCCCTCTTTGATAAAATACATGCATTTGGTTTTTTCTCCCGGAAGATGTGTTCGTAAGAAAAATGATGTAATGATCCCAACATCATGAAAATGATGTTAAAGATAGGAGTAATACTGATATTTTTGGCCTTGAAAGGTTCTTAAGGCTATCAATAACCAACATGGAATAACCCAAAATATGTACATGGTGGACTTGGAGATGTAGAGCCAAAGAAAGACCAAGACATAGAGCTTGAGGTTCGACCATATTGTTTTTTGAATGATCCAGGCCTTCAACAAAAGTAATGAAATTATTCTTCAAAAGATGAAGGGATCCTTCAACGTCACCAAAGGGTGGGGTGATGTTGAGCTACCCTATCAAAAAATAACCAAGGGATGGAGTATTGGATTCTTGTGGTCATAATTTTACAGGTTTTGATGGAACTCTAAAAGTTTCCAAGGGTGCTTTAGTGGTCATGAAGGCACAAAGGACAAGAAACCTTTACAAACTAATTGGAAGGTGTTGGTCTCTTTCTCCTTCTTGTCTCAACCCGTGGTTCAACAACAACACAATACCAACAAGACACCAAAAGACATTGGCCTGACAGAGCAAGCTCAGTCGGCAACGCCCACAAGGAAGGCACAGTCTCACCCGAGATATCTTAATGGGTAACTGCCAGAACCATGTTTCCACATTTGAGGGATTTCAGTCCCTTGGCATGCGGCCAAGGAACTCAACAAAGATGATGGGATGGAGTCCTTCACTCTGCTACAATGCTACCATCAAGTGCCATAGGTCAACAGTGCGACATGACCTTGTCCTTAATCCTTAACAACTTGTGCAACTGTGCGGCACAACCAATTCCTTATACTTTACAAACTGTGCGTGACTTATATTATACTTAGCATATTAACCATGAGCTCATGCACAACAGTTCAACAATACTTTTAAACAGTCATTCATTCATACTGCGACATACATTCAAAAACAACTGTAACTGTAATAATGTAAGATAAGCAAACATTCACATAAACATTCACCATTCAACAACATTCATCCATATAACACAGGAAATAACATGGAAACCCATCTGGGAAAAACCACCAAGGTGCTCTTCATCTGGCATGAGAAATATAGGTAGCACCTTGCAGCCTGCAACTTGCATACTGATCTTAAGTCATGTCTTTCTGACTCACTCTTCTTGCTATCATGCTCTATGGTTTATTTCTTCTATCTACTCCTACTGGTCTGCACATAGCCTGGATTGACTCTTCTACTTTACTAGCGGTCTGTGCACACAGCTGCAAGATCCGTGGCTCAACAACCTTCTCCTTCTACTAGACTCTCCTCTTGAGCCGACTATTGAAATACTATTGAATCTAATTTAATCTCATCTAACTCAACAACACTAAAGCTAACCCTTATACAGAATGGGTTCCTCCTATTTATATTATTTACCAAACCACGCAAGGCCTGCTGAGTACTACTCAGTTATTACAGACTCAAGTGGTTACAAAATATCTTTGTTACATTAAATGTTAGCCCATACTTAGCCGCGAAAGTCCTGCATGAAATTAACCATAGCCTTAACTAGCCATGAAAAATGTCCTTCAGTCTTCTGTACCAGTCATAACTATACACAAAATTGTCCTTCTATCTTATGTTGGTTCATCCTTCTGTAGTCTTCCTTGACTTCCTCTTGTCCAGCAATGATTATTCTACCTACCACTTCCACCGACTATGGATGTTCTTTTCCTTGCTCCACCAACCCTATCACATCTTCCTATGGTCTACGCTTCCTTCTAGACCTGTTTTTCCCTGTCACGTGCACACTTTTCCTCCTTTGATTACACGTCATATCCTTCCTTGTGCACTTTTCCTAGCCCTAACAGAAGGACGCTAGTTAATGGTACTGCATTAGTATCTGAAGAAGAGTCAGGAGCCACTCAACTATGGCATCGGGGTCTTGGTCATATGAGTGAAAAAGGACTTCATGTATTAATGAATTGTAAATTGCTTCTAAACTTGAAAACTCCAAATTTGATGTTTTGTAAACATTAAATATATGAAAAGCAGTGTAGACAAAAGTTCAAAGCATGTAGTCATGTTAGTAAAGGTGTTCTTGACTACATTCATTCTAATTTGTGGGGTTCGTCTCCTACCATTTCCTATGGGGAAGAAAAATATTATGTATTATTTGTAGATAACTTTTCTAGAAAGGTTTCGGTCTATGTCCTAAATATAAAAGCTGATGTGTTTAAAACATTTAAACAATTTAGAGTTATGTTGGAAAAAAGAAATGGTAGGACAATCAAGTGTTTCAGGATGGATAATGGAGGTGAATTTACTTCTTTGGAGTTTGAAAAATATTTCAAAGATGAAGGGATCGTCAGACACAAAACAAAGGTATACACTCATCAAAATGGTGTTGTAGAACGCATGAACATGACTCTTCTAGAAAGAGCAAGGAACATTCTCAGTAATGCTAATTCCGGGCAAGAGTTGTGGGAAGAAGCAATTGCTACTGCTTGTTATCTAATAAATCGATCACCTTCAATGACAACAGATTGTAAAATTCTAGAAGAGGCATGGACTGGTCATTCCTGTGATTATTCAAATTTGAAAATCTTTGGTTGTGAAGCTTATGCACTTACTCCTAAAAATAAGCGTTCTAAGTTAGACTGTAGATCAAACAAGTGCATATTTGTTGGTTATGATGATGTAATCAAAGGATATATATTGTGGGATCCTACTTCCCACAAAATTGTCATTAGCAGAGATGTAATTTTTGATGAATCTTCTCTGATTAAATCCGAAAGTGTAAGAGTTGATGTGGAACAGGAATAGGTGATATCAAAACAACTAATTCAGTTGGAGAACCAATCTTCTAATGACTCAAAGAAGCAAGAAGAATTTTTTGGTGAGAGAGAAGTCATAGAAGATGAAGAAATTCAAGAAATTGTGGAAACCCCACAACCTACACCAAGAAGATCATTAAGGGAGAGAAATCCTTCTAAGAGGTATACTGATTTTGTTTCGTTCGTTTTATTTACTGATGATGGAGAACCTTCTTGTTTTCAGGAATCCATTGATTGTATTGACAATTCTAAGTGGAAGGTGGAAATGAAAGAAGAAATGGATTCTTTGGAGAAAAACAAGACATGGGAATTGGTTAAACTCCCCAAAGATAGAAAAAATGTTGGATGTAAATGGGTCTTCAAATTGAAGAAAGGAGTTGATGGTAAGGTTGAAAGATACAAAGACAGATTGGTCACAAAAGGGTACTCTCAGAGAAGGTATAGATTATCATGATATTTTTTCACTAGTTGTTAAGCTTGTATCTATTCATATTGTGTTAGCATTAGTTGCATTACTTGATTTGGAGTTAGAGCAATTAGATGTTAAAACAACTTTCTTACATGGAGATTTAGATGAGAAGATTTATATGGAACAACTAGAAGGTTTTGTACAACATCAGAAAGGTAGATTAGTTTGCAAGCTCAAGAATTCATTGTATGCCCTGAAACAGTTACCCAGGAAATGGTACAAGAAGTTTGATTCTTTCATGGTGAGCCAAGGTTATACTAGATGAAGTGAGTATGATCATTGTTTATACTTCAAAAATGTGAATGATAGATTCATTATCTTATTATTGTATGTTGATGATATGATTATTGTGAGAAAAAGTATGGATGAGATTAATAGGTTGAAGGCTCGGATGGCTAGGACTTTTGATATGAAGGATCTTGGAGCTGAAAAACAAATCTTAGGTATTGAGATACATAGAGACATAAAAAATGGTAAGCTTAGTTTTTCACAGGAGAAGTATGTTTAGAAAATACTTGAAGTATTTGAAATGAATAAGAAAAAGGTTGTGAATGTTCCTTTGGATTCCCATTTTAAAATTTCTTCAAGTTTATGTCCTAGTAGTGTTGACGAAAAGGATTATGTCTCATGTACCATATGCCAATACAGTAGGATGTTTAATGTATGCAATGGTGTATACTAGATCTGATATTTCATATGCAGTAGGTGCTTTTAGTAAGTACATGGAAAATCCAGGAAAAGAACATTGGAATGCAGTGAAATGGGTGCTTCGGTATCTAAGAGGAACAAGTGACTATTGTATCACCTTTAATAATAATCGTCATTCTATATGTGGTTTTGTTGATTCAGATTTCGCGGGTGATTTGGACAAGAGAATCTCTACTTTAGGTTATGTATTTACTCTTGTGGGTGGAGCTATAAGTTGGATGTCAAAGCTTTAGGAAACAATTGCTTTATCCACTACAGAGGTTGAATATATTGCTGCCTCACATGCTTGCAAAGAGGCAATTCGGCTGAGAGGTCTTCTTAGAGAAATTGGAAGGTTGCAGAACAGTGTGCATGTCTTCTATGACACTCAAAGTGCTATTCATTTCACTACAAATCATGTTTATCATAGTAAGACTAAACATATTGATGTGAAGTATCATTTTGTAAGACAAGCCATTAATGAAGCTGGAGTAGATTTGAAAAAGGTCCATACTCAAGAAAAATGTGCAGATATGTTCACAAAACCAGTATGGTTAGAGAAGTTGTGTTGGTGTGTAGCTTCTCTTGGTTTGAAAAAAAGGTGATAATAGTCTTGGGAAAAGTATTTGTAAATTTTGTTGTCAAGATGGCGATTATTGAATGACAGCTAAACTAATGTGTTTATGGGAGGTTTCTCATAAAGGGAATAACCGACAATGGTTTACTCATGTAACTAATTTCATGAAGTATATAGTGCATGGTTGGGATACGTAATGTAGTGAGTTGTCTATGAGGATGAGACTCGTCATGTAATCTCTCCTTCATTAATGAGCTTCAATAATTTTCCTTCCTGGATGTTTTCCCTTTGCGGTTTTACCACATGAAATCATGGTGTTTTGTATGGTGTTGCTGATTGTCTGATTATCTAATGTGTCTTTGATTATTAGCAAGAAAGATTCCTAGCAAACCATAATTGATGAAGAATAATATCCAGGAGGGATTTGAAAGAATTGTGTACCGAGTTGTGTCACCAAGTTGAGAAACCCTTGATGACTCCATCCCATAGTAACGTATAACCAGTGAGATTTCGGAGATGATCCCAAACTTGTATAGAGAATGAACAATGCAGAAATAAGTGGCCAATGCTATATTATGAGACAAAACATAGTGGGCATATGCTTGGCCCTTCCCAAATTTTTAGCATAAGGAAATCCCACACATGGATGCGTTTAAAACAAACAAGCCAAAGAAATATCTTTCATTTAAAGGACAAATGATCTACCATGTGCCACTAGTAGCATGTAGGGAGCATTTGTTGAGATCTCAAGAACATGTATTCAAATTTAAAAGCATATACACCTCCTTCAGGATTTTTGAACCATAGGAGAAAATATTGCTCATTCAAAAAATAAATAAATGAGGCTCTCAAAGCACGAACATATGTATCCTAGGAATTACAAAAACAAGATCAATGATGCCCACATGTTTAGTCGATAACCATTCTTGAGGAAGAAGGATCGTATTTTTGAAATACTGAACCTATGAAAGATAGATATATCCTCGATCCCTGAAATCCTCCACAAGAGGAGGAGGGATCAAATGATTCCCAGATCCAACTATCTAGGGATCTTGGCTGATCCTGATGTAATTACCGTCACCGAATTTCCATTATAACCAATCACCAAAGAGATTAAATGCAATGATAATAGCTTTCCATGAGTTAGATATGAACCTTTGATGCTTATCCCTAAAGAGAAACCATTCAGCCATTGACAATAGATTGATATATTTTCAAGTTACCATGGAAACCCAAAGACCATTACCCATTAAAATTCTCCACACTCCCTTTGCTCCCAATGCTTTTGGAAAACTATATAGTTCTTTAAGACCCCATCTACCCAAATATTTTGGACAAGTAATTGAGGACCATGTAGTCCAATGGAAAGGAGAGCCATCCAAACCTCCTTTCCAAACGAATTTGTTACATAACTTATGAATATAATCAAGAATTCCACTAGGAACGTACACTAGAGAGACCCAATAAACCAGGATGGCCTCAAGGACTGATTTTACCAAAATAAGTCTACTACCCCTGCTGATCCACCTATTACACCAATTCTGAATTCTTTTCTCGATTTTGGCTAGGAGACATGACCAATACTTCTTCATATATGCATTGGATTTCAAATTAAAACCCCGATATTTAAGACCCTCATCAATATCCACCATCAGAAAAGGAAGTAGGTCACAAATCTAAGCTCTATTTGTCGCTGATAAGTTGATAGTATATATAGTGGATTTGTTAAAGTTGATAACCATTCCGCTAGCAGTAGAAAAATGAGCTAGGAAATCTTTGATAAGAATGAGTTCTGTTTTGCTTCCATTAGAGAAGAGGATGATATCGTCAACAAAAAAGAGATGTGATATAAATAGGTGACCATTTATATGGATGCCCTTATAAGTGCCATTATGTCTAGCATTGGATATCAGTTTCCTGAGTCCTTCCATGACCAAGAGAAAGAGGATAGGTGCCAGAGGGAACCCTTAGCACGGGCCCCTCCTAGGCCTGAAATAGGGAGAGGTTGTTCCATTGATAAGAGAAACAAATGAAACAGAGCTAACACAAGCCATAATCCAATTAAGAGTCTACAAATCAAAGTCGATTTGAAGAAGAACCAAACACAAATAAAGTCAATTAACATGGTCATACGCCTTTGATAAGTCCACTTTAACAACCACCGCAAGTATATTTATAGTCTTAACAGTATATAGGACCTCCTAGGCTATGCCTACTACATCATGAATTTGTCAGTCGACGAGGAATGCAAATTTATCTTAAGAGATTGAAAGGGAGAGGATGCCCTTAATTCCGACTGCAATAATATTAGTGATAATTTTATATACACATTTACACAAAGAGATAGGCCTACAGTTGTCCAAACTCTCTAAATAGGCACATTTAGGGACCAGAGTGATAAAATTAGGGTTGAAAGCAGCGAGTAAGTGAGTAATTTACTTGTGTGTATGGAGTATTCAATAACACTAAGTAAGTCATTCTAAAAAATATCCATAAATTCTTAAAATAATTCAATAGGCCATCCATCTGTCCTGGGGTTGTAGTCGCTTCGCAAGGTCTTTACGACATGCCTGAGTTCATACAAAGAGATCGCCTCCTTAAGTGCTTGATTTTGATCATGATTAACATAAGTAGGGTGATGAGAGATGATCCTAATCATTTGATCAATGAGGTCTGACTCATCTTCTTTAAAAATACCATTGAAATGTTGTACCCCCATGTCTGCAAGTGCTTCGAATCCGGATACAGACTCATCTCCACCATTTTTGAGTTTCCAAATGGAATTTATGTTTTTCCAATTATTGATATGGTGATGAAAATATTTGGTATTCATATCCCCTTTCTGGATCCACATGGCTCAACTGTCGAGTCGCCACATCTCATCATTTTCCTCAAGAAATTTCTTCTATTTAGCTATTAGGTCCAATAATCCCTTATTTTGAATGAGAGAGCTATAACCCGCAAGGTTTAAATAGTGTTGAAGATGGATTTCCTTTTCCACCAAGCAAGTTCCTCAATTCTTGCATTTCTTTTTTTTGAAGTCCATTGGGTAGTAGTCGCTTTAAGGGATTTGATGTTCGATAGAAATTGAAGGGTGATAGATTCTTTGAGAGAGGGATTGTAATGAGACCAATAATTCCTAACCAACTATAAAAAATACAGATCCTCTAGCCATACATTACAAAACTTAAAAAGTCTTGGTGTCTTATTATTAGCTACATATGTATCCAGAATAATGGGAAAGTGATCCGAATCACCTTCAGCTAATGTCCATTGTCTGATACTGGAGGTGTTCTAAATGAAATATGCTGTCATAAGAAAATGGTCTAGTCTTTTTGCTATGGCCACTTGACCAATCCGCATATTTCTCCAAGTGGGGGAGATTTTTATAGGAACCACATGAAAAAGAGCCCTCTCATCAAGCCTTCGAAGGAAATTTTTTGTAAGGGGATCCTTATGTGCAGTCTCCCCCCAAATTTTGCAGTCATAGAGGGTAAAGTTAAGATCCCCATCAATGTTAATCCTATCTTGTGAAAGGATGTTGAGGTTGAAAAACTGATCCCAAAAAGTAAAACGATTGTAATATGGACCATATATGTTTAACGGATGCACTCGGAGACCAATTTCCCTAGAGAATAAAATGACTATGAGAACAAAGGTCATCTCCCATGAATTAAGCAAAAGAAAATAGTTCTTACGCCACCTAGTCATGAGAATCCCTGACCAAATAGTAGTATCGATACCGGTAAAGTCCCAATCTCGAAAGATTATAGATTTAAGTTCATGAAGAAGGGAGTCACCACAATGAATAGTTTCATGTAGAAGAAGGAGTTTAGGATTTTCCGGGGCTATAAGATGTTTAAGGTCGATTCTCTTGGTGAGCTAACCCAACCCCATGCAGTTATATGATAGAGCTTGCATAATGAGCTTAGTGTCTGGAAGCGCTCACTCGATATGTTCATGTAATAGCTTTTGAACTCCCGAATAAATTTCCCAAATGACCACTACCCGGGTAGAAGCAAGTGCAGAAGTTTTACCCTAAGTCACAAAGAGGTAAGGGATTTGTGGGCTACAAATCTGGTGTAAATCCCAAAAGGAGGATCCTTGTGTGAGCGGAGGACATAGGATCTCTGGTAGAGGGGGGGATGGAGGATCACTCATGAATGGGATACACAGATAAGTTTCTTTTGATGGGGGTGTTTTTCTCCAGAGAGTGTAAGGGGGAGTCTAAGGAAGGATTGCTAACAAACTGACAACCTCTTGTCCTTGTATGACTAAGGGTATGGATTTTTGTCGATGGTGTTTTAATGGGATATATTTCTGAGGGATGACCAGATGGGAAATAGTTCAAGGTATCATATGTGCATCTCAACTGTAGAGGGTTGGGTGGGTGCAAATCAAGGGGGAAGTGGCCTCCACTACAAGGGTCCCTAAGAAAAGTTATAAAAAAGATTCAAATCTTAGGTAGAATCACTTACCACAGAATGATGGTTAGAAATAAAAGTACCTATTGGAGATAGAGGTAGGGAGTCATCTAAGGTTTTCTTACCTGACGGAAGGGCATGTGGATCCTTTAAGAAGTCGCTTCGAGGCCCCAAAAAATATTCAATGGAGACTTCTAAACACGTCAAGTGTGTGTCTGATGTCGAACGAGATGAAGGGCAAGCTGCTTCGAGTTGGGGCTATTTGGATGTTTGTAAGTCCTTGGCTGGAGAGAGTGCGAGATGAGAAAGTGGTGATACACAAACTTGACGAGAACCCAAAATCATTCTCTTTTTTAGGGGGGTCAATTTTAGTATCTATTTTTACCTTTGTTTAAGAAAGTGTGTATACTGGTAGCACCGTTTTTCATTTTGAGCAATTTTTTGCGATTTTGAAACATTTTGTCATAAAAAACTATAATTTTTATTTACAAATGAGTTTTTTCAAAATTTTCAGAAAGATATATATTTAGTAGCTAGTTATAATGAAAAAATATATACATTTTCAATTCCTTTTAACATGTAGAAGTTAGTTAGAATGAAAAAATATATACATTTTGGAAGTTTTTTCTTTAAACTTTTACCTTAAATAAGTCATTTTATTGGGCAAATTTGTAAAACAAAATGAGAAAATAAAGACATTCCAAACCATGTTTAACCTATTATATATATAAAGATATTATTTAACATTATTTTTCATAAAATAGTTATTCACATAAACTCAACAAAAAATATACCATATATTTATAAATAACATATTTAAAACATGATATTGATTCTAAAAATAAAATTTTAAAATCAAAACGTTACAAAAATATTTTATCAAAATAATGGATAATAACCTAAATAATATATATATATATATATATATATATATAAAGCTATAAGTGTAGCTGCTTCTTAGTTTTAGGTTTAAATAGTTTAATTGCTTCCATGTCTGAAACATAGATTAGTATGCATAAACCAGTTGGTCTTAGAATCATTTTACTTGTTTTTATTTATAATTTGTCATTCAGTCTATTATTTAGCCTGTAATTCAGACTTCTATTCATACTTTAATATTTTCTGTTACATTTTTATGAGCAACTAGAGTTTAATTTCTTATGTTTTTGGTTTGCATTTACTTTCTATAGTCGGCCAGTGTTTGAATTTATAGTTAGGACCTTACTTTAAATCACATAATTTTATCATAGAGTTGTTTAAACCTTGTTTCCATTTAAGTTCGTTTTACCTCTTTAGCCTACCTTTAGCTTTCATTTCCAGTTTATATTTGGATTTGTAGTCAATATCTTAACTTTGTTTTCATAGTTTGTTACTGTTCTAAAACTTATTGACTCCATCTTTAATACAGTGTAGACTTGCTTTGAAGAATAGTTTAATTATATTGCTTTCTCGCAATTACCTAGAATGATTAGTCATAGTTTGATTTCTTTTTGAGGTAGTGTTGAGGCCTAGAAAATCCCAGGAACAATAGTAGGGATTCTCCCCAATAAGTGTTCCCAATTAGCTCGTTATTGTTTGGTATGGGGAATTCGTCCGGTTTGTGGTCCAGCTACCGCTCAGGTAACGATTAAAGCTTGTTTTACCGATTGCGGCCCGGTCCACCGTTTAAGTGTATTTTTTAGTTGTATGTTTATGTATGATATGCAAGTGCCTAATTAAGTGCAATCGATAAAGATAACGAAGAGTTTCACAATGTGATGCGTAGGTTCTTACCTCTCGTCTTACCTCTTTTGCTTCTAAATCATAAACAAAACAACTTATCCTAATGCTAACTAATTCTATCTAACCTATCCCTAGATAGCAATATTGTAATTAATGATGAGTAATGTACTGTAAAACATGCATTTATAATATTACAGATAGTTGTTCATAGTTCATAATACATGAATATAAACAAAGAGATAGCTCATTGTCAATTAAAACATTCATTACTCAAATGTACTGCAGAAGTTTCACAGAAATAAACAGGAAAAACATTCATAACATGAAATAATTTGTAAGTTAGAACGATCTCACAGTTCATAGAAAAAGCTGAAACAAAAGTAGTTCACATTCAACCAATCTATGACAAGCATTTGAGACTCCACAGTGCCTTCATACTCTTTATTATAAGAGGAAGTAGTTCTTCTTCCAATAACATTTCATAAAGATAGCATGAAAAAAGGTCCTTTCATACATCTAATTCACCTTTATTTATGCAAACAGGAAAAATTTTGAGTTTCCCTCTTATCCCTTTGGGCTTCCCTTGACTCTTCCTTTACAAAAAATTTGTCTTCTAGTGTATGCACTTAGAAAAAAGATAAATACAAAATATTACATAATTGATCAATTGTTTGAATAAGCCAACTATGTGGGCCCTGATCATTTATGAATTTCTTCCAAACATTTACATCTATTGCTATAGTTTCAAAACCAGAAGGCTTTAGGAATCTGATGGTGATCTCATGTTTAGCAACTTGAGATTTTATATTTTCCACTCTGGTTGGAATCAAACGAAGTTGGTCTTCTAATAAATGACTGCTCACTACTACCTGTGCTATTGCAGTTTTCAACACCTTCTCATCCAAACTCTTGACCAACTGAATACCTTGTTTATCCTCTTGCCATCTTTCCTGCACTTTCTTCAAAAATCCTTCATGATCAAGCAATTCTTCTAACTTTCTCTTAGCAAATGTCTGACAAGGATTGTAAGTTATGAGAACTTTTCTACAAAATTATGCACAAACACCTTTTGTCCTCCAGACTACCTTTACCAATTCCTCTGCTGCTTTACTCCCGAATTCAATTAGTTCATACTCCAGCTTCACTATCTCTAAGTCCTTTATGGGTGCATTAGCTGGAGGTTACTTGGTTGTTTCCAACTAAGTCAAGCGTCCTCACAGAATTTCCAGGATATCCTGGGTCCTGTCTAAAAAGTAAGAAGTTGTACTCACAATTTCGTTCAGCCTTGTCTCTACTTGCTGAACTTTCAACATCTCCTCTGCCATCTGAAGCTATATCTATTGAATTTTACTTCTAAGTGCAAGAGCATGCTTCTTCAATGGCTCAATATCTGTTTTCTGTTCATTAGCTGCTTTTAACGAAACTTCCAGTGAAATCCTATGGGTCTCCAATGCTACTACTTGAGTTTCATAATGCTTGGCTTTCCCCTCAGCGGTAGTATTTTGCATCTCTAGTTCTGCCACTTTATTTTCCATACTTCCTTTCTCTTTACTCAATTATTCAATCGGTGATTTCAAGCTGTCTCGTTCTGCTTCTAAGATCTGACGTCTTTGTTGAAGTCTTTCAAACTCTGACAAGGTGGCCTTGGACTCTCTTTCAATATTGCTTGCTGATAATACCAAATCATCCTTCTCTGACTGTAAGGTTTGGAACTTTGCATTGGAATCCTCAATATCACTAATCATGTCTTCGTACTTCCTCTTTAGACTTTGACTTTCATCTCTTTCCCTTTTCAGGGTTTCTTTCAATTGAGTAATCTTCTTCTGAGATTGCTCCAAATCCGTCATTATTTTATCAACATTGTCTTCAGTAGCTAGGGATGTGGCTACACCATCCCTTTCCATTAATCTCAAATCTTTATCAGTACCATGAACCACTATCTTTTCATTCACCTTGACTCCCTTCTTTCCTCCAGTGTTCACTTTCTTCTCTGTTCTCCTAACAATTCTCTTTTTATATTTGTCATAGAAAATAGTATTTAGATCAGGCACTTCATCTTCTTTTGTTGGAATAAAAGGGATTAATTCAATTCCTGATACTGAAACTGGATTTCCTCCCACTATGCTACTGGATGGAACAAAGGGTTATGCTCAATCAGCATAAGATTGAGTCTGCTCTTGATTAGCATAGTCCTGTTCCTCTTGTGTCTTTTGTCGTAACTCCTCAGCTATTTTTTCTACATGCTCTTTTTCTTTATCGGTTGCTTCTAATCTTAACCTCTCATTTTCTTTCTGCTTTCTCTAGGATTTTTATTCTTCTTTTCTCTTCACAATTTCTTTTTCTTTTGCTCTTTTCTCAGCTTCTTCTGTTCTTTTCTCTGCCTCTTCCATTACTACCAACCATTCTTCTACTTCTCAGGCTAATCTGTGTGCCTCCTCTTGTCTTTTCTTGGTAGCCTCCTCTTCTTGCTTCTTCTGTTGCTCATCAACCTTTTCCTTTCCACCAACTGTAGTTATCTTTTATTTAAACTTCCTTCTCAAAGCTATCATATTTCGATCATTTCGAAAAACTTCTTCAACTTTATCCCAAAAGTTTGTGTATATGAAATGCACCCCCGCTGCAGTACAATAATCAACAACCTTATTTTTGGAGTCATTTCTATGGAAAATCATTTCACCAAAGTGAAAATATTCTAGCTCCTTCACGAATTCCACTGCACTCTTTACTCTGGAAAACTTGTAACTCCCTATGTAAAATGGAATTGGAGGATACATAGCCTTCTTTTGTTCGAACAGGAATTTATCCATTCCATCAATGTATAGCTATCTTACTACCTCGTTATGGATGACATAATCTGTAGCATACCTAGGTAGAAGGGAAGGAGCCCTCAACCCACCAAACATCCTCAAATACAAGCCCTCCTCAGTCAAGTAATAATGTCCATTATCTTACACAACTTTCAAAGCCTCTTCAGACATACAATCACATTCAGTAAGAAAAATGAACCTGTACAATGGCATGATGAGATCTTCGCAAATACTCTTGTAATGAATGTAATACTTGTGAGCCCACAACAATTGGTATGCAGCATATACAGGAGACCGGTCCTTATACCATTGCCATTTCAGCGCTAGGAATGAATGCGTGCATAAAATACAATCAATCAAAATTGAGCCCATATAGAAATCTGTTTTCTTCTGTGAGACTCCCCCCAGTGTTTCACTTATGCAGGCAGACAAACTGTTAGACACTATGTTTTCCCAAATGAAGATGGTTCCTTGAGTAGCCACAAAAAAGATTACTGGTACCCAACCTATATTGAAGTTATTTCCATTGGCTCTCCTGAATATTTTGTTTAACATCAAAGCTATCAACTTGTATGCAGTACAAAGGCTTGCTGTTTCATACTCTCCTGAAGGCCTTGTATGAAAATTCTTATCTGGGATCATCATCCTTTTGACAATTTCCACAACATCTAGATTGAGGTCTTTCAACCATCCTTCAGTTATATAGCTCTGGGGTGTCGGAAACTTGTAGGCCATGGCTACATAGGCTGAGGTGTAGGCATCATAACCTTGCACTTTAGTGTTATCCAATATCATCCTTGTCACATCAGCCTAGGGAAGGATCCGTGCTATTACCTCTGAACAAGGGAAAATATTTGGTCATGTAGCCATATTCATGATTGTTGATCTTTCAATATTAGCATAAATAGGTAAATCCTCGAATCCAGCCTCTGGGACACTCTGATTTGAGATCATTCGGTATATTTATCCCTATTTATATTCAAGATCAATACTAGTGATGGCTTTGGTGTCTTCACAAATAACCTTGACTTGGGTTATTATTTACACCTCTGGTTCTTTGTCTGCTGTTTGTTCCTTCTTTTTCTGTTTCCCTGGCATGTTGCTGTGTGGATGATGGTCCTATATTGATCATACAAATTAGATTTAGTTTATTCATACATATAAATAGCAAACCATATACTAAAAGCAACAACGATGTTAACCAGAACATTACCAACTCATCATAATGCATGTTAAATAGCTTTTGCTTCTACCCAAACCAAAATGCGCATTCTATATATGAAGCTAAAACCTTGAAGCTTTCACAGCTGGTTCGAAACACCAATTTACAAGAAAAACATCCCATGGGAAAACCCTAGGTTTTCACTACGACCTTACATCTACAGGCATCAGTACCAACGGCAGGAAAACCTCGAAAACATAGGACTGCTAACCCCTGAACTTGGTCTTTCAACCATCCTTCAGAAAATTCCTCCCTCAGAATCCCATGAAAACCTAACCGCGCTTGACCGACGGCTATGCCCTAAAATGGTATAGGAGATGATGGAGTGGTGCAGACAATGAAACGGTCGTCTGCACCCTGCCCTCTTTATTCCAACAACTATCAAGGAATAAATCATGGTGGGCTGCGAATAAGGAGAACTAGAGCAAGAAGGTGAAATAAAATGGTGCCCACAAGAAAACAACCCAGGGCGAACCCATATAAAATAAATGACCACCGAAACCCCCCGCGTCACAAGAAAAATCTCCTAACCCTATCAAGTTGTGGTAAAAACGCTGAGCAACGGGATTGGAGGAAAAATCCTACCTGGAAAATCCCGAGGATGATGTCACATGCCCCAATTTGCAAAAACAATTTAATGTTATTTGAGGAAAATTGTGTTATATTTTATGTTAAGTTTGTAATTGATGACCAAGTGGGGTCAAGAATAATTAATGTAATTCAGAATATTTTATTTATAAATAAATAAATGATGAGACAACAGCTTAGGGAAGCTGTTAAAAGAGTGTTAATTATTCACTTGGTGGAGGAGACTAGGTGGAGAGTACACTGACAAGTGGCAGCATCCTCAAACTACTTCCAACTATTGCAGGTGGCGAATTCCCTATATTTGTGGTCATGATTCCCTAAGAAAGTGGAATTGGAGAAGGTGGCACATTAAGTGAAAACTGACCCAGAAGACCTAGGCATTTCTATAAAATTTCCCATTGAAGACAGCTGAGGCTGCTCATTTCTGTGAAGTGATCATTCAGAGTGAATGAATTTACTCATGAGAAATTCGATGGAGGAGATTACTGAAGTGAGTTTGAGGGGTTAACTGCTGAGACTAAACTTATTGCAGCTATTAGGATGAAGTTCTTACTGCTGTGAGCAGATTTAGATTACTGAGGTAATTGGACTAGTTAGGTGACAAAAGGTCTTAAGGACATATCCTTCACCCAGTACTCTACCAGGAGGACCAGGAAACAGGCTCAGGGGTCCTAAGGAAGTGTAGTCTAATCTTTCTCTAGGATTTGGTTAGGAGGAACAACATCCTTAAGCTGTTGTCACCTCATTATTAACAAGTTCTATTTGTTTCATGTTATTTTATTTATTACTGTCTTCAGTAAAATGTTTACTAGTTTTAAAATACAGGCATGTTGGTATTTAATTAGGTTTTATGAAGAAAGGAGTAACTGTGTATTGTTGAACTTAGTAATTGGCATATTATGTTAGAAATAGTAGTAAATATGATAAATGAGAAATAAATAGAATTAGAATTCCATACTGTATTTTTCCATGCATGGCTTAGGCAGTACTCTAGTACAATTGGGTGTTTAGGTAAATATGATGATTTTCATTTAACCTAAATGAAAAATATAACTAAATTATGCTATAGTTTGCTTATGATTTTATTTTGTAAGGAAACAGTAAATACTTTATGTACTAAATGTATTTACTTGAGACAAGAACTGAACATAGGTATATAAAGATATTTAGTAATCATACTACTTATAGAACTATTTTAATACTCGTATTCTTTATAAACACAAAACATACAGTTTAACAAATAACATAGGTATAATAAACAGACTATCACCTAGGGTTTAGGTTAAGATAATTTTCAATACAATCTTATAACAATTGATTTCCAGACAATATGTGTCTCTGATTTAAGACAGAATTTTCTACTGTAACCTCAATACAACTAACTAGGTTATTGAAAGATAAACTTAATCCTATTCTCAAGCTCACAGTATTTAACCTAAATCTTCCTTTATAAGAATTAAAATGGCTGTAAAAATAATTAAAGGAAAATAATAAAACAGAGCTAAGAATTTTCCAGGTAAAATTTATTCTTTCTCGAACTATAGGGTATACTTAAAAATTTACCTTTATGAGCCAAACAGAGTAATAATAATACTCTTAACACAGTAAAAATTTCCATAATTACCTTGCATTGTAAATGATTTTAATTGCATGATAATAAACTAAAATAATACAACAATAATTTGTTAAAAACAAAATTGATTAAGAATAAATGGCTTATGGCCTTTAAAATTCAAGGTCGAGGCTCAGGCCTATTAAAAATGGAATGAAAACAAAATAATATTTATCGAACAGTAACCATACATCACAGACAGGTAAAAACCCTTAATTCTTTTACAAATCCGGATTGATTAACAGTCTTTTCATTTCCCTTAAAATCTATTTTTCAAAACTAAAAATTAACCAGACAGAGGTCGATAGCCTCGTAGGGCTTAGAGCTGAGCTCTATCAAAAAATTAGCAAAAGAAGTTTACATTATTCAGGCCATAAAGGAAGAGACATAAAAACCATTCTTTTTTATCATGGCTACTATAGCCTTCTTCCTCCCTGCACAAAGTACCCTCTAAGGGTGTCGAACTCATACAGAACAAACAAGCAAGAAATAACAAGCTAGCAGGTAAACTGAGCCTATGATTTTTCAACTGCAAAGAACCTAACTTCCAACCACCACAACAAATTGCAGGAAGAAACCCTCATTTGCAACCAGGGCTTACCATTTGAATGCTCAAGTGGAATTTTGAAGGAGAAGCTCGTTTCCACCTACAGAGCTGGGAGAAGGACCTGCAAGGTTACAAACCATATTATCATTACAACTCTTTCGTAAAATCTGTAAACCCTTTTTCAAAAACTAACTTAAAAATGAAACGAGTGTAAGACTTTACTTGTTAAAGTTTCGGGATGAAGCCGAGATAAAACGACCACCTTGGATCGTTTTGGCACCAGGACCAGAAGACAAGAAGACACTGAGTCACCACTGCAAAGGAAAACTAGAATTTCAACTCAACTGAATGAAGGAGTACTTCTGCTCGAGCTCTGTCAATCAGTTGCAGGCTCAAGACAAACACAGTCCATGAAACCTTAAGAAAAACTAGTTTCTACCTTCGCGATTTACCACAATAATCTTTAAAATACCAAGAACCCCCTCATGATCTCTCTCAAGACAGTCATAGCGTTGGATATGGAAGCTAGCGGTCAAGCTTGAAGGTGGTTACAGGTCTCCAATGGCTGTGAGCTCTCAGCTCAGCCAACAAGATGAAGGAACCCTCGCTCTACAGAACAAATGAGTAGGGTTTTGGAGTTATAAATCAACCCTTGTGTGGATAAAACCAGCCCACATGTCCTTGTAAATATTTCCTCCATTGTGGGTAGAGTTCCATAGTCAGCGCTGCAGAAAAATGATTTACAATCAAACCATTGATCATTATAAACTATATGATTTCCCATAATTTTATTTTACTATGGTGTATTGATACTTAGAGAATTGACTATAGGATATAATATAAATATTTATGCTTATTCTAGAGATTCCTTTGTTAATAAATCGATTTTGATAGTTATGTTTTTAGCTAGGGTTCATGGAAGTAGTAAGAAGAACTTGTGCAATTTATAACCATAGTAAGAAGAAGAGCCATGGACTCTTGGAGCTTAGCCTTGAGTTTTATTTGAAGGAGTATTCAGTTAACTAAAGACCAAAAAAAATAAAGAAATCCCAATAAAATTCTAACGACTTAATGATGAAGTTATAATTAAAAGCATAAGTAACTTGAAAATTCTTTGAGAGAAGGACGTTTTTAGAGTCCTGAAGTGAAGGAAGATGCGAGAATACCAAACAGTATGGAGTGAAATTAAGCCCAACTGTGAGCTATATGCTCTCTACGAAAAATATAAACAACCATTACGGTAAACAAAAATAGCAGTGTTCTTTAGATTTTTAAAAGTAAAATATTCAGTCGATTGGAGGAACTTTGGATAGTACTTGTTCTTGCAAAGTTTTAACCCACATTTCATGTAGCTGGTAAACGTCATTATGGAGTTTGTTATAAATGCAAACTATGGAGTTGTAATGTCAGAAAAATATTAACATTACCTCCTTGAAGATAAGCAACATATTAAGACATCTCTAAGACTAACATCTTAATCATGCTAGGGAAGTATCTTCTCGACTTGAATTTAAATAACACTCTACTGGATCATATGTTTACCTGCTAAACCTGTAAGGAACCAGCATTCCAATGGAGTTAGCTGAACGCTAAGTAAGCCCTAATCACACATAATAATTCTTACCTACTTGACAAAAGATAAACATCAGTATATCTAGCAGCAGCAAAATGCAAGTCCTTTTCTAACTCTGATAGAATTACAACTGCTAAGTCATTAATAGCACTAACACAAGTTATCAAGATTACACCTTTTAGTTTACAGGTTCTTTTAAAGAAGCAATCCCATGTTCATTTATAAACTATTTCATTTCCCGCTAACCTTTAGCAGGTACTTAGCTGCGACTTTAGACATTTTATGTCATTTGAAAAATTTTAAATTTTTACAAATTTTTGGGATATTACATGTGGTATCAAAACACAAGGTTCAAACACTAGGCCTGGATGTAGCTCAACTTGCTTGTGTGGAACAGTAAATTTAAATAAATATGCTGATGTTGTTTTCTTTTGAATGATACACATAGAGAATTTTGTTTCTGAGTTAATGACAGGTATGGATAGATTGGAAGAATATGCGGATGAGGAATCTCCTTACACTGAATGAAATAATCTTCAAAAAGAAACTATACAAGAAGATATAACTAATAATTGATCCGAACTACTACAAACAGTTAAAGAATTAAAAACAGAGATGGAATCAGTGAAGAAAGAAAATGAGAGGATTCTGAGAGCTCAGGAGGAGCTAAATCGGATCTTAATGGAAAGATTTCATACTAAAGAAAAGGTAAAAGAATTGAGTTTGAAGATATAGGTTATCAACGTAAAGATAAAAAGACTAAACACGTTAAAAATGAAAGTAGCTCATCTTCTGAAATATATGGTGATTTATATAAACAAAACTCTCATTATAATAGTGACAGTAGTGAAGATAACCACCATACTAGGAAAAGAAAGTTTAAACCTTATGAAGAAATCTCTGGGGAATTGAAGAAGATCAAGCCACCAACCTTTAATGGAGAAACTGAGAAGGGGGAAGAAGCAGAATCCTAGCTGTCCGTGATGAGAAAATACTTCCAAATTTATAACTACTCTAATCAACTGAAGGCCAGGATAGCTATTTATAATCTTACAGGAAAAGCTGATATATGGTGGCAGGACTTAAAAAGAGTAAAAGGTATAAGGGAGAAAAACATAAATTGGAGTACATTTAAGAAATATTTCAAAAATAAATTTTTATCTGAATAGTACTATGAGGAAAGGGCTAAGGAATTCTACGCGCTAAAACTGGGTACAATGAATAGTAAATTCTTAAGTCTGCTCAGGTATGTGCCATTTATTGTGGACAAGAAACCTAAGGTACAACGGTTTTTCAGATGTTTACCTTATCATATAAAGGACAAAATTGAGTATGACAATCCGAAAACATTAGAAGAAGCAATGAGAAAAGCGAATTTTTGTTATGAACAGAATTGTAAAAAGGAGAGCATGGCCAACTAGAAGGCCAAAATGAATAATAACTTTGAACAGAAAAAGAAAGAGTTTATGCCTAATCGAAATTCTAAGAATAATAACACTAGAAATTTTCCTAGTAAGAATTTCCAAGGGAACAAAAGTAATTCATAGACCAATCCAAATAATCAAAGGAATAAAGAATAATCTAACAACCACAGTAACTATACAAAGAAATTTGAATGAAAGGAACTCATAAAATGTTGGGAATGCAATGGTCCGCATTATGCATCAGTCTGCCCCAATCGGAAGAAGACTGTTAGCAACATACACACAATACAGGAGGAGATGACTGTTGGTGATCTAGCGAGGACAACGCCCAGGATCAATGCAGCATTAGAGAACCGACAAGCAGATTATCAAACTTCCATGGTGAAAGTGGAAGGTAAGATAAATCAAATACCTATATCTATTTTAATTGATCCAGGAGCTACTTTAAGTTATATTTCTCCTAATTTAGTAGATAAGTGTAAGCTTCAAGTTGAAAAGTTTGCAAGTTTTTGGTTAGTTCAATTAGCTACTGGTGCAAAGAAAAATGTAATTATCTTTGTTAAGAATTGTGCAGTAACTATGGATCAATTTGAAACTTTTGTTAAGCTCAATGTGATACCTTTAGGTACTTATGATATGTTAATTGGTATGGATTGGTTAGAGAAGCATAGGGTGGTCTTGAAGTGCTTTGATAAAACCTTTAATTGCATAAATAACGATGGAAAGTTAATAAATGTAAGGGGAATCCCTAGGAAAACAACCGTAAGGCAGATTTCTACTTTGCAGCTTAAGAAAGCTGTTAGGAAAGGCTGTAAAGCTTATGCAATAATAGTAATCGATGAAGAAAACCTTAACAACTTAGATAAATTAAAATTGGAAGATATTCTGATTCTAAGGGAATATTCATATGTATTTCCAGAATAAATTATGGGACTACCTCCAAAATGGGAATTAGATTTTACTATTGAGCTGGTACCTGGTGCAGTGCCCAACTCAAAATCCCCTTATCAGATGAATATACTAGAATTAAATCAACTTAAGTCACAATTAAAAGAACTTATTGATAAGATTTACATTAGACCCAGTGTGTCTCTCTGGGGGGCACCTGCCATATTTTTTAAGAAGAAGGATGGAACTCCACGATTATGTATAGATTATCATCAATTAAATAAAATGACTATCAAGAACATATATCTGTTACCTTGCATAGATGATCTGTTTGAATAGCTATGTGGAGCCACGGTGTTTTCAAAGATTGATTTACGGTCTAGATACCACCACGTTCGAATCAAAGACGAAGACATCTTTAAAACACCCTTTAGAACTCGATATGGACATTACGAGTTTGTCATTATGCCCTTTGGGCTTACTAATGCTCCAGCTATTTTGATGTGTCTGATGAATGATGTAATGCACAAATATCTAGATAAATTTATGGTCGTATTTATTGACGACATCTTAATTAACTCAAAATCTGAAGAGGAACATAAACAACACTTAAAAATTGTCTTGCAAGAGTTACGAGAGCATCAACTTTTTGCAAAATTTAGTAAATGTGACTTATTTAAAGATAAAATTCAGTATTTAGGTCATGTGGTGACTAAAGAAGGAATTTTTGGTGACCCCGAAAAGATAAAGGCAATTGAATATTGGCCAATCCCAAAGGACGTAACTGACATCCGATCATTTATGGGGATTACTGGTTATTACCGGAGGTTCATCAAAGGGTTTTCAAAAATTGCAAATCCTATAACCTCTTTGCAGAAAAAGGGGAAGAAATTTGATTGGAATTAGAAGTGCGAAGACAGTTTTAAAAAGTTAAAAACATTATTAACCACCGCACCAATTCTAAGAATCGCTGATCCTAATAAATATTTTATAGTATGTACTGACGCATGCAATGATAGTTTAGGTGGAGTATTAACTTAGGAAGGACACGTCATTGTTTATGAGTCTAGGAAGCTAAAGATTCATGAGAAAAATTATGTGACCTATGACTTAGAATTAGCTACTGTCATACATGCCTTAAAGATGTGGCGTCATCATTTAATTAGAAGGAAGTTCATATTAATGACAGATAATGAAGGATTGAAATACCTATTAGATCAACCTAACTTGAATGCTAGGCAAGCTAGGTGGCTAGCTTTTCTAAGTGAATACAATTTTGAAATTCAACACATTAAAGGAAAGGATAATAAGGTTGTTGATGCATTAAATAGAAATGCAAAGCTGAATTTCATAGCAACCATCAGCACTTATACAACAAACTTGGAAGAACAATTTGAAGCTGGAATAGAACAAGATGAAAATTACCGAAAATTACAAGCAAAAGTAAAAGAGAATTTAATAGAAAGTCTAAGTACAGGGTATAGCTTGAATGAAAAAGGATTATTACTGTATAAAGACAGATTATACATACCTAATGTACCTAATATTAAGCTGTTAATTTTAAACGAAATTCATAAAAATCCTTATTCAGGGCATCCGGGTTATAAGAAAACTATAACCATGATAAGAAAGGATTATTTCTGGCCAAACATGAAAAATGAACTGGCAGAATATATTGCTAGATGCTTCGAATGTCAGCATGTAAAAACTGAACATCAACATCCAGTTGGGCTACTTCAGCCATTGCCTATTCCTAGCTGGAAATGGGAGATAATTAGCCTTGATTTTGTTACGGGATTACCTAGAAATCAAAACTTAAATGACTCAATAATGGTAGTGGTTGACAAATGGAGTAAAGCAGCCCATTTTATACCTGTAAAAACTACTTATAAAGCTGCAAATATTGCTGATATTTTCTTAAAACAAAATTTTTAGTTGCATGGAATACCGAAGGTGATAATTTTAGACCGAGACCCTAAATTTACAGGTAATTTTTGGAAATATTTGTTTAAAGGATTAAATACTACGTTAAAATTTAGTACCTCTTTCCATCCTCAAACTGATGCACAGACTGAAAGAGTAAATCAGGTATTGGAGGATCTACTCAAAATGTACGTAAAGGAGCATCCAGGTAAGTGGGAAGATTATTTACACCTGGTAGAATTTGTTTACAATAATCATTATCAAGCTCTAGCTAGGTATAGTCCTTTTGAGATTATGTATGGAAGGAAATGCAATACTCCCATCTCTTGGAGTAACTAGTGGACTGGTTAGTATTAGGACCTGAATTATTGAAATAAATGGAGTTAATTGTAAAATAGGTACAAGGTAATTTGAAAATTGCACAAGATCGACAGAAAATTCAAGCCGAACTTAAACAAACTCCAAAGGAGTTCCAGGTAGGTGAACATGTTTTTATTAAGGTGAGACCCCAAAAAGAGTTCTCTGAGGCTGGGTAGCTGTGCCAAGTTGGCCCCTCGATATTTTGGTCCTTTTGAAATACTATCCAGGATAGGACAGGTAGCATATTAGTTAGCTCTACCACCAAATCTAAGAGTTCACAATGTTTTTCACATTTCTGTATTAAAAAAATATGTACATGGTGCTACTCATGTTATTAATTGGAATGATTTGTAGGTGGAACCCGAAGGAGATTTTTTGGTGGAACTGGATTGTATCCTCAAATGGAGGGAGATCTTGCTTTGGAATCATACCATTGGTCAGGTGAAGGTGCAATGGAAGCACCTTAGTCCAGAAGAAGCCACTTGGGAATTGGAAAGTCATATGCAGGATGCATATCCAATTCTATTTCAGGGGAACTCTGAGGATGAGGAATAAAAAACATTGAGGACAATGTTATAAATTAAGGGGGTGTGTATGTCACATGCCCCAATTTGTAAAAACAATTTAATGTTATTTGAGGAACATTGTGTTATATTTTATGCTAAGTTTGTAATTGATGACTAAGTGGGGTCAAGAATAATTAATGTAATTCAAAATATTTTATTTATAAATAAATAAATGATGAGACAACATCTTAGGGAAGCTATTAAAAGAGTATTAACTGGTCACTTTGTGGAGGAGACTAGGTGGAGAGTACACTGATAAGTGGCAGCATCCTCAAACTACTTCCAATTGTTGTAGGTGGAAACTTTCCTATATTTGTGGTCATGATTCACCAGGAAAGTGGAATTGGAGAAGGTGGCTCATTAAGTGAAAATTGACCCAGAAGACCTAGGCATTTCTATAAAATTTCCCATTGAAGATAGCTGAGGCTGCTCATTTCTGTGAGGTGATCATTCAGAGTGAATGAATTTACTCATGAGAAATTCGATGGAGGGGATTACTGAAGTGAGTTTGAGGGGTTAACTGTTGAGACTGAACTTATTGCAACTATTAGGATAAAGTTCTTGTTGCTGTGAGCATATTTGGATTACTGAGGTAATTGGACCAGTCCGGTGACATAAGGTCTTAAGGACATATCCTTCACCTAGTACTCTACCAGGAGGACCATGAAATAGGCTCGGGGGTCCTGAGGAAGTGCAGTCTAAGATTTCTCCATGAGATGGTTGGGAGGAATAACCTCCTTAAGCTGTTGTCACCTCATTATTGACAGGTTCTATTTGTTTCATGTTATTTTATTTATTACTGTCTTCAGTAAAATGTTTACTAGTTTTCAAATACATGGATGTTAGTATTTAATTAGGGTTTATGAAGAAAGGAGTAACTGTGTATTGTTGGACTTAGTAATTGGCAGATTATGTTAGAAATAGTAGTAAATATGCTAAATGAGAAATAAATAGAATTAGAATTCCATATTGTATTTTTCCACGCCTGGCTTAGGCAATTACTCTAGTACAGTTGGGTGTTTAGGTAGATATGATGATTTTCATTTAACTTGAATGAAAAATGTAACTAAATTCTGCTATAGTTTTTTTATGATTTTATTCTGTAAAGAAACAATAAGTACTTTAGGTAGTAAATGTATTTACTTCAGACAAGAATTGAACATAGGTATATAAAGATATTTAGTAATCATACTACTTATAGAACTATTTTAACACTAGTATTCTTTATAAACACAAAACATACAGTTTAACAAATAAACATAGGTATAATAAATAGACTATCACCTAGGGTTTAGGTTAAGATAATTTTCAATTCAATCTTATAACAATTGATTTCCAGACAATATGTGTCTCTGATTTAAGACAGAAGTTTCTACTTTAACCTCAATACAACTACCTAGGTTATTGAAAGATAAACTTAATCCTATTCTCAAGCTTGCAGTATTTACCCTAAATCTTCCTTTATAAGAATTAAAATAGCTGTAAAAATCATTAAAGGAAAATAATAAAACAGAGCTAAGAATTTTCCAGGTAAAATTTATTCTTTTCCAAACTGTAGGGTATACTTAAAAATTTACCCTTATGAGCCAAACAGAGTAATAATAATACTCTTAACACAGTAAAAATTTCCATAATTACCTTGCACTGTAAATCATTTTAATTGCATTATAATAAACTAAAATAATACAACAATAATTTTTTAAAAACAAAATTGATTAAGAATAAATGGCTTATGGCCTTTAAAATTCAAGGTCGAGGCTCAAGCCTGTTAAAAACGGAACGAAAACAAAATAATATTTATCGAACAATAACCATATATCACAGACAGGTAAAAACCCTTAATTCTTTTACAAATCCTGACTGATTAACAGTCTTTTCATTTCCCTTAAAATATATTTTAAAAACTAAAAATTAACTTGACAGAGGTTGACAGCCTCGTAGGGATTAGAGCTGATCTCTATCAAAAAAGAAGCAAAAGAAATTTACATTGTTCAAGCTGTAAAGGCAGAGACATAAAAACCATTCTTTTTATCACGACTACTATAGCCTTCTTCCTCTGTGCACAAAGTACCCTCTAAGGGTTTTGAACTCATACAGAACAAACAAGCAAGAAACAACAAGCTAGCATGTAAACTGAGGCCATGCTTTTTCAACTGCAAAGAGCCTAACTTCCAACCACCACAACAAATTGTAGCAAGAAAACCTCGTTTGCAACTAGGGATTACCATTTGAATGTTCAAGTGGAATGTTGAAGGAGAAGCTCGTTTCCACCTACAGAGCCGGGAGAAGGACCTGGAAGGTTACAAACCACATTATCATTACAAGTCTTTCATAAAATCTATAAAACCCTTTTTCAGAAACTAACTTAAAAACGAAATGAGTGTAAGAATTTACCTGTTAAAGTTTCAAGATGAAACTGAGATAAAACAACCACCTTATATCATTTTGGCACCAGGACCAGAATACAAGAAAACACTGAGTCACCACTACAAAGGAAAATGAGAATTTCAACTCAACTGAATGAAGGAGTACTCCTGCTCGAGCTCTGTTAATCAGTTGCAGGCTCGAGACAAAAACAGTCCATGAAACCTTAAGAAAAACCAATTTTTACCTTCGCGGTTTACCACAATAATATTTAAAATACCAAGAACCCCCTCATGATCTCTCTCAAGACAGTCACAACATTGGATATGGAAGCTAACGATCAAGCTTGAAGGTGGTTACAGGTCTCCAATGGCCGCGAGCTCTCAGCTCAACCAACAAGACAGAGGAACCCTCGCTCTACAAAACAAATGAGTAGGGTTTTGGAGTTATAAGTCAACCCTTGTGTGGATAAAACCAGCCCATGTGTCCTTCTAAATATTTCCTCCATCGTGGGTAGAGTTCCATAGTCAGTGCTGTAGAAAAATGATTTCCAATCAAACCATTGATCATTATAGACTATATGATTGCCCATAATTTGATTTTACCATGGTGTATTGATAGTTAGGGAATCGACTATAGGATATAACATAAATATTTATGTTTATTCTAGAGATTCCTTTGTTAATAAATCGTGTTATATAGTTATGTTCTTAGATGAATGCTAAGTAATCCCCGATCACACACAAGAATTCTTACCTACTTGACAAAAGATAAACATCAGTATATCTAGCAGCAACAAAATGCAAGTCCTTTTCTAACTCTGATACAATTACAACTGCTAAGTCATTAATAGCACTAACACAATTTTTCAAGATTACACCTTTTAGTTTACAGGTTCTTTTACAGAAGCAATCCCATGTTCATTTATAAACTGTTAAATTTCCTAATAAGCTTTAGCAGGTACTTAGCTGCGACTTTTGACATTTTATGTCATTTGAAATTTTTTAAATTTTTACGAATTTTTGGGATATTACAAATGACCTGGACAACCGTGACCTCCATTTGTAAGCAATGTACTCAAACCCTGATAGCTCTTTGGATCCAATTGGCAAACGACAAGGTGAATAATGACCGTAAAACAATCTCGATGGGATTTTATAAGCTAGACGTGGGTAAAAGGAATTTGGCTAGGAAACCAAAGGCGTAAAAAGGCATCAGAAACTCACTTGTTAGCAGACATGAAGCATTGGATGGCTTCTAACGAACGCACCCAGGAGATCGGGCGAAAAACGCTGAAGCACTTAAACCACCATCAGTTGGCTAGGAAACTAACATCGTTGGCATCGGAAAGTGCTAAGGGAAGGTGTCGGATCAACTTCAAACTCCACATCCACAGTGCCGGCCCAACAAACAACTAAGTTATCAACTCATTCCAAAAGAAACAAACGACACGATGAAAATAACAGTTGACAAGGTTTCTACGGATATCGGGAAAAAAAATGTTGGGAGACTCGGTGCATCGGAACGGCTCAGGACTAAGCTTCCGATACATCGGAAAAACTCTCCCAATGCAATAGATGAGGGGACATATGATACATCAAAAAATACTTCGGAAAGCGCTCGATAGGGAACATCGGCTGGCTAGACCACTGTGCACCCGATACATCTGAAAGACTATCAACTATGCATCTGATACAAGCAAAACATTTTTTTTTTTTTAAACTTTTAAGTCATGGGGAAAAATTTGGTGAAAAAGCTATACTTTCTAAGCCTTCTAAAAAACTGAAAAGATAAGGGAGGGCCCTAAAAATAATTTTTTTTGGGGGATAACAGTTGCAGTTGCAACAATTGGTGGCTATCTGGCAGACACAGATCTCTAAATAACTGACCTTTGAAACAACAACTGCTTTAATGGTGTCACTTTATTAGATTTCTTTAAGATGTCTGGATTTTCTAGAATACAAGATTTATGAACTTTAAACATTGATTATGGTCCAAATGAAAAGGGGAACCAGGATTTTATAGTCTTGATAACTCTTATGAGGCTAAGATATGAAGTTTATTTTACCTCTGCCTTTAGATAGCTTCCAACTTAGACACCATAGGATTGTAACAGATGGTGAATAGATATATTCATTTGTTCCTCATTCCCATACCATTTTGCATTCTTTTGATGCTTTTGGACTTTTGTCTTTTTGAGTCCTCCCTGATTGCCTTGTTTCTGAAATTTGGTTCAGGCTCTTTATCCATAGTTCCCTTTTGTGTGAGAGATATTTTGATTTCAACCCATGGACGGAGAAGAAATTTCGAGCAATCTTATTCAAACTGATTTTGTTCAGTATGTTTTCTTCCTAGGATATTTTGACTCTTATTGACCTTTTGGCTTTCATCTGTGGCATGGGATCATTTAAATATAATACAATTGTTTACCCTGCTTCCTCTCCATGGGTCTTTTGCTGTTAGCCTCCTAGGATAGTCTTTAGTGTGAAGTGAATGGAGCCTCAAAATAGTATTCTAGACTTTTATGACCTTAGTTATTTTACAGGGATTAAACAGGACTTCAATGTGTTCATAATCTATTCATATAATCTACTAATATTAAAGAATCCTTAAGAATTTTGGAAAACTGACTCCACAGATAGATGCGCCCTAGAGAGGCGAGTTAAGAATAGGTAGAGTCGAGCCAAAGCAGTGGAGGGAGTAGGCCAAAAAATGAAACCCTAATTTATGTTGCAGCTCTAGAATTACATCAAAATTTTAAAATTCTCATAATTGAATTCTGTCTTCACCAAAAGATGCGCCCTCCTTAGAGTGAAATTCCCAAGGCTCTTTTTCTACGAAAAGGTTGAGTGAATACCTTGAAAGATGAAACCCTAGTTCCGACAGGTTTTCCAAAGAGTTCTGACAATGGCTTCTTCTAGCATTGCTCTGATACCTTGTTATATTTTCATAAGATTATAGCAATATATATTAATTGTATTTATCAATAGGATCACTAGAATATAGACAAAACAAGAACAATAACACGACAATAACACGAGTATTTTATCCTGGGAAACCCAAATGGGAGAAAAACTAGAAACCTTCGTCTATGATGATAATTTAGAGAACAATCTAGAATGAATAAGAAAAAGAAAATATGGAAATTCTTTCCAAAGATAGAAACCTTGAAAACAATCTTCATCTGTAGTATATGCAAACTTCTCTCTCTCCCAGAAAACTGTGAACTTCACTATGCTGCTACTTTGTGGAATAATTAGGAGGGGCACCTCCTATTTATACAGATTTTCCACTAATAATTTAATTATGGCCGACTTCTCTTGGGGGAGCAATATAATTTATATTTTATAATTTATTTTTTCTTTTCTGTTGCTTGCTTTTCTCCCCAAGGTCTACATTGTTCTTCTAGAGTTTGTATGATTGATTACAATAAGTTCATCTCCCGTTAGGAGGTACAATACAAGAACAATAAGAATATCTTTTGAAGTTGCACAAACTCCAACATCACATTCCCAACATTTTAAGGGTTCTCTCTTTGTTGTGTTCTTATTAAAAGTAGTGGGAGGTTCTCTTTCTTTAGCCGTAGAATTATGTGGGTTAAAAAATTTATGGTTACTGCCTTGATACCCCTTGTGACTACTCCCTATATTTCTATGGAATTTATTATTCTCCTATCTTGGATCAAATTTCTATTGTCTTTTAGTCCTCCAATTTGGTATATTTTCTCTTTTATTTTTATTATGGTCAAAACATAAATTTTCCTTCCTCATCGCTTCCTCCAACGTCTTCGGATTGTCATACTCAATCCACTCTTTGAACATGATAGGAAAACAACTGAGAAAATGTTGCATCTTTGGTTTTTCATCAATTATATAAGGTATGTAACGAAGCAAACTCAAAAATTTACTATACATCTCTTTCATTGTCATAGCCCCTAGTATTAATTCGGAAAACTCTTTAGCCTTCTCTTCGTAATACTGTTATGAAATGTATTTTATTTTAAAATGCTTTTAAAATATTTTCCAGGTTGCACATGTTTCATTTATTCCCTTTAACTTCTTTATATCCTGCCACCATATATTCATTTTTCTAATCATATTATATATGGCCATTTTAGTTGTTAGTTCGTCGGAGTAATTGTAGATTTGGAAGTATTTCTTCATACCTGACAACCATGCTTCTGATTCTTCTTCTTTTTCAATTTCACCATTAAACATTGGTGGATTAATATTTTTAAAATATCCATAGATTTATTCATATGTTTTGTACTTATTTTTCTTTTTATTATCATCACTACTTTCACTGGAATCTTGTTGCGTTCCTGTGTGATGTTTGGTTGATTCTTCACTGGAAGTTTCAACCCTATGAATGGAAAAATCTAGTTTCTTTCCCTTACATTTGTAAGCTGTATTTTTTGGTATTTTATGTTATGATTCTTTGTTTTTCTCCTTCTCATCATTATGTATCTTAGATATTATTCAATTCCTTTTGAGCCTTTAAGATTCGTTCATTATCCTCCCTAACTCTTTTTAATTCTGACTGTAACACCCCGGTTTTGACCCCGTTTGCATGAAATATATATGATATAAATACTATATGGAATCATGCAAAGGAGCTCAAGGCCAAGGCCTTGTCATTGATTAATTTTTTATGTATAGGTGATCATGGTCGATGCCTATGGTTCATGTGCTAAGTCAAGCATGTTTGCAAACATCATGTAAATATGCAATTTAATCAAAAACCCACAACCAGCTATATCAATACAACAAATAATGAGATGGGGGCATGATTATTTCCGAAGGATAGGAAGGAGGGGGAATGTTTAACCTTGAGCCATTGGGGAAAACCCATTCAAACTGTCTACTACCATTTTCTTGTCTTTTTCCCCGACCATTTATTTCTGCTAGAATTTGGTTGAGGTAGTTATTGCATGGGAAGGAAAGAGTATGGGAAAAAATTCGAATTGGGCAGAGCACCCATTCTGGAAGAACGTGTTTTGACTGCATGAACAAGAAAACATCCAAAAATGTATGCCCATTCCCTCATGAATTAATTCTTTCATCTTCCCTCACATTTTTGGAGAAGAGTTGCAGGACGTTGGGAGGATCGAATCCTTAATTCATGCGGAGCTCTCGCGTAGTTGAACCCCCTGTGTGTTTATCCTTCATGTCTCAATTGTTTCTTCAAGCGTGCATGTCTAGGAAATACATTTTGTTGAGATGGAGTGAATGGCCAACAAAGAATTATGAGTTGGTGGCCTGTAGCAGTCGATTTGGTTCATCCAATGCCTGGAATTTCGTATCTTGTTGTGTATGCCTATGTTGTTTTGGTTTGAAATGGTTTTGGAGTGGAAATGGGGTTTGAACTAGCTTGATAAACCTAGTGTGAGAAGGAACCTCATAGACATATCTAGAGGGCTATTTTTCTTCTTTGCACATCTTGAATAGCACTAGAAAGGGAAGGCATAGCCCGAGGGACTGTGTAGCAGAGAAGGGGATGCTTCATGTTGTTGGTTGTGTATATGTTTTAGAAGCCATGATAGATCTTGTGCAGGTGTCCATAGCTCTGTGGATGAGCTCACTAGCTTAGCAGTCATCCTTTCCAACTCCTTTGCAGCATGATAAAACAAACTAGTAGTTAGATTGGCTGTGTCTTGTGGTGCATTGGCCATGTGTGATCCTTGGCTATACAATCTGATAACCCAACTGTGAATGTTGGATTAGTAGAGTAGCCTGATAAACCCAGTAGTGAGATGGCTTGGCTATGTATCCTAATAAACCCATCTGTTGGCTTGGCTGATCCTTGATGTAAGTGTTTGCTTGACTGTGTGCAGTCTCATAAACTCAAGTGTTAGCTAGCTTGGATGTGTGTAGCCTAATAAACCCAACTTTGTTGGATTGGCTGAGTTCTTGTTGTATCCTTGCCTATGTGTGAATCTACTAGTGTTACTCATTCCTTGGGGAAATCATGCCCAGCTCAAGGGTGGCAGTGCTACTGAGATATTGATGAGCACATTGGCCTATGGTTGGGTGGAACGTTGTAGTGACATAGCTGGTTGCAAGACAAAATTCTTTCAAAGATAAGTGTTCTTGTCTATGTTGATCTATTCATTTGTATTTCTTTGCATTTGCATTTACCCAATGAAATATGATGAACATGCTTAATGTGTTGAATTGATGAATTGCTTCCATTGTATAATTGCAATTGTATGCATCTGTGTATGTTTACCTTCAATGCATTTCAAAGTTTCGTTATGGGATTAGCTTGGTCGGATTGGTGATGGCCTGAATGATCAAGTCGATCCAAGAATTTTGTTAGCAGGTTGAATTTTTGTAAAAATATCCTTCCGCAACTTTCCTTTCCGCAAGTTGCGGGATGTGGGACGCGAGATGTAGAAACAACATTCTGTAAATCTTGTTCTCTGCAATTTTCCATCCGCAACTCTTCCTTCCACAAGTTGTGGGATTGCGGGATGCAGAATGCGGTTTTGCAGATATCTACTTCCACAACTTTCCTTTCCATAAGTTGCAGGATGCAGGATGTGATATTGTGGAGTCACAATTTACATATTTCCCTGATTCTACAAATTCAATCTTTCCGCACCATTAATCCTTGTGGGTTAATTCTTAGTCATTGATCTGCTTCTAGATGCGGATAGATGGTGACCATTGATTTTTCTCGCCATGCGATCTCCTCTGAGATCTTTCTTCATAGATCGTCGAATTGATCAATGGTGAATGGGAGAGGATGTGACAATGTGGTATCGAAACATGAATGTTGAGGAGTGTTTCATGGCCATGCCTTGTGATTCAAAGAATGACAACGATTTCATAGGAAATTTTTAATTCCGCATGATAATCGGGGTATGGGTACGTGACAGACTGGTTATAGAGTTGCAACTTGTAGCATTGGGCCTGGATGGGCTAGAACGAGAAGTTAAAAGAGAAAAGAGCAACCAGATTGTGGTTTAATAGAGCTGCGAGTTGCAGCGTGGGGCCCAAAAGGGGCCAAGTTTAATAGTTAATGGAGATGTTGGTAATGGTTTCAACATATTTTTAGCTGTGTAACAAATAAAACTACCATGGGTAGTGGGTAAGTGGTTTGATTCTGAAATTATCTAACAAATGGTGTGTGATAACACATTTTGTAGAGTCATAGTGCATATTGAAAAAGTGGGTTGTTGGCTCAGCCATGAGAACCTACCGCATGAACGACGCACAGGATCCCTATGAGCACGAGGAATATGCTATGGGGGAAAATTTCCGAGTTGGAACATAGTCTAATGAGAGGAGGTTTCAAGATACTCCCCTAGATTTTGCAGCCACTATGCGAAGCCTAAGGGTGGAGATGCAAAGTTACAGGGCAGATAATGAAAGATTGGTTAAGGCTCAGGAGGAGAAGAATCAACTAAATGCATCCATGTTGCAAAGTTTAAAATACATTCAGAGGCAGATGAAATCTGGCGACCGGAAAGAAAGACCAGAAGAAAGTAAGAGCATTGCTAGAAGAAGAAAGAGATCTCCTAGTGGGTCATCTGACTCTGAAGGATCCACTAGTGGTTCAATTTCTTCTTCCCATGAGAATAAGAGAAAGAGGCACTACCATAACCATTCATGTGATGAATTTAAGAAGGCAAGGCTGCCCACCTTCAATGGTGAGATAAAGAATGGTCAAGAAGCTGAAGCTTGGCTTCTAGGGATGAGAAAACATTTCCAATTCCAAGACTACTCTGGAAATATGAAGGCTAGAGTAGCCATCTTCAATTTGACTAGAAGAGCATCCATATGGTGGGAGCACTTCAAGCAAGTAAAGAAGATTAATGAAAGGAATATTGTGTGGAAACAATTCCAGAAGTATTTCAAGCATAAGTACCTCTCTGATAAGTACTATGATCATAAGATCAAAGAATTCCATGAGTTGAGAGTGGGGCAGCAGACCATGGAGGAGTATGTAAACAAGTTCCTAGAAATTTTAAGGTATGTCAAGTACATCAAAGATGAAAAAGTAAAAATCCATCGTTTCCTGAGTGGATTTCCTTAGTCTTACAAAGACAAAATTGAGTTTTATGAACCTAGAACTCTAGAAGAAGCGATAAGGAAAGATAAGTATTGTTATGAGAAAAGAAAAGGCAAACCTGATTATCATAAGGCATGGAAGGACAAGAAGAATGAGAAGTCTGACCAAAGAAAGAAAGGTTTCAAACCTTCTAACTTCAATAATCAGCAGAAGCAACCATCCCAAGTTGAGAAATAGCTAGCTAGAATGGTGGGAAAAAAGACAAGAGATCCACAACATAACAGAGAACCACTCCAATGTTGGAGATGTGGAGGACCCGACATGGGCAGGAATTGTCCACTTGAGAATGAGAGTGCAAGGCTAGATTACAACATGCAAGAGGTAGAAACAGTGGGTCAAGTAGCAAGGGTCGTCCCTAGGATTTATGCAGCACTAGAGGACCGCCATGCAGATCACCAGTCAACTATGGTCGAAGTTTCAGGTAAGATTGTTGAGCAATCTGTTTCTATTTTGATTTACCTTGGTTCTACTCACAGTTACATTGCTCCTAGAGCAGTGGAGCTTTGTGCTTTTAAGAAAGTAAAGCATAGGAAATCGTGGTTAGTTCAGCTAGACACTGGAACTAAGAGAAAGGTTAGTGAAGTGGTAGAGAAATTCCCATTGGAGATGAATGGATTGGTCACTTGTGTAGATCTGAATGTTCTACCACTTGGTTCCTATGATGTTCTCATTGGAATGGATTGGTTAGAAGCTCACAGGGTAAAGCTTGATTGTTATAATAAGACTTTCAAATGCATGGATGAAGAAGGGAACCCAATAGTTGTAAGATGCATTCCAAAGGTAATTTCTGTGAGGTAGATTTCAGCAATGCAGTTGAAGAAGTTATGTAGGAAGGGTTACCAGTTATATGTAGCTCACATTTTGGAGGCAACAGAGAATGAAACTCCTAGGTTGGAGGAATTCATGTGTTGCAGGAATTCAGGGATGTTTTTCCTAATGGGATTCTAGGGATTCCTACAAAGTGAGACATTGATTTCACAATTGAACTTGTTCCAGGAACAGCACCAGCACTACAACAAAAACTAGATTTAGCGTCTCTTTTTGCATCCTTTTTTGCATCTAGACCATCTTTCAGTGTATTTTTCTTCATTTTTTGGAAAAAATGGTGCAATTTCATGTGTTGGTGCTATTTTAGGCATTTTTGTGTCCTTTTTTCTAAACTTGGTGAAAATTACGACATAATTTGCACCTAGTTATGCGCCAGGTTTTGCGACATGTTTTGAGCCTGGTTTTGCACCTAATTTTGCGCCTAGTTTGTACATCTACTCTTGTTGTGCCCCCTTTTACACCCATGTTTTCCTCAGCTTTTACGTCCTTGTTTTCATCCACTTTTGCATCCTTTTTTACACCCACTTTTGCATCCACTTTTGCTTCTTTTTTTGCATCCCTTCATGCACCAAGTTTTGCATCAAAGTTTACATCCTGTTTTGAGTTTAGTTTTGCATCTCGTTTTGTTTCAGCCATTTTTGCATCCACTTTTGCATCCATTTTTTCTTCCACTTTTGCATCCAAATTTTCATCCCTTTTTGCATCCCATTTTTCGTCCATGTTTATGTCTTTTTTTGCATCTACTATTGCATGCACTTTTGTCGCATCCCAATTCACACCAATTTTTGCACTTACTTTTACACCACTTTTGCTCCAACTTTTGCATCCAATTTTACATTAGTTATTGCATCCCTTTATGCATCCATTTTTGCATCCACTTTTGCATCGGGTTTTACATTGGGTGTTATGACTACTTTTGCATCTACTTTTGTTACATCCACTTTCACATCCAATTTTGTATCTAATTTTACATCCATGGTTGTATCCACTTTTGCGCCACTAAGTTTCATCATGTTTCGCTTCCATGATTGCATCATTTTTTGCATCCACTTTTGCATCACCTTTTGCATCCATTTTTGGTGCACCCCATTATGCGCCCACTTTTGCACCTGCTTTTGTTGCATCCATATTTGCATCCTTTTTTGTATCCATGTTTTTATCCACTTGTGCATCCAATTTTACACCTAGATGTTGAAGATGAAAATGAGGATAATGATTATGATATTGATGATTGTTATGATGATGATGATAATGTTGTTGATAATGAGGAGAATGATGACAATGATGATGATGATGACGATTATGATGATCACAATGATGATGATGATGACGGTTATGATGAGGAGGAGGAGGAGGAGGATAATGGCAATGACAACATTGCCGATGATTATGATGGCAATGAAATGAATGATGTTGATGGTGATGATGACAATGACAATGATGATGAATACAATGAGAATGATGATGTTGACCATATTAAAAAATAAGTTGTTATTTGTCATGCATAAATCGTGTGTGTCCTCCATGACCCTTTTCCACTAATCACATATTTTGGGTAGATGATATTTCTTATGCCAAAGGTAATGATGAATAACTGATGAAAATGTCAATAATCATGATGATGATGATGTCAAGGACAATGGCGATGATGATGACACGGGTAATGATTATGCCGATGATGATGACTATTGTGATAATCATGATGACAATGACAAAGATAACGATGATGATGATGATCATCATCATTTGCATCATCGTCATCATCAAAAACATCATCATAGTCATTGTCATCTAGTTCATCATCGTCATCATTTAAAGCATATGGGATATTTTTACCATTTAAAGCATGCACACCAAGTGGGATTATTTTAAAACACCCCACCAAAGTACAAAATTCAAACCACAAGGGAAACACAATATTGAAATTGTTCCCATTTTATTTCTCCCAACAAAACATGCTTCATTTTAGGGAATTATGTTAAACTCCATACATTCATAGTCCATCCATACTATACTTGTAATAAATGTAAATATAATACTTAATAGAATTTATAAAATAGGTAAATATTTTATAAACACCCTTATGATATATAAACTTCTTTCACCTTAATAATGGTAAAATATGTAAATATACTAATAATATATAATTAATATAAATATGTTACTATAGTTCATATGTTAAAAGATTTAGTATAAATAAATATATATAGTTCATATGTTATGTGATTTAAAATAATTAAATATATAGACATATTATTTACTTATACATTATAAAAATTAAAATATAGATTAAAACCTATGAAGTTTCATAGGTAGGCGAAGCAAAAAATGAAGGATTTTTCAAATATAGATCTATGTACAACTACCCATTTCCCAAAGGGGCTTCTGCTAAATCAATCTATGGATTCAGGGTTATGAGTATCAATTGGTTCGTCCCCAATTTGACCATGAGAGGATTTAATATTATTCCGCCCATGAGGACTTCTCAGGGAG
This sequence comes from Pseudotsuga menziesii, assembly GCA_001517045.1. Classification (NCBI taxonomy): domain Eukaryota; kingdom Viridiplantae; phylum Streptophyta; class Pinopsida; order Pinales; family Pinaceae; genus Pseudotsuga; species Pseudotsuga menziesii. The sequence continues at coordinate 467,998 of LPNX011197247.1, read as the reverse complement.
CCCAGTTAGCAACGCGGGTGTATTGATTCTCGGGCCAGGCCATTCAAAGCCTGGGTTTTGGGGATGGATCAAAGTAAACTAGGAGCTCTACCATTATTGATGCCTCTACTATCTCTGTCTTAGATGATGCTCTCTCATATACTATATAATATATACCTATGCTGGTGGTGCTACTGATGCCAGGTCACCAAAATTTAGATTGCTATATCACGATTGGATTTTGTATTAGTACAGATTGGAATTTATAGCTATGTTTTATGAGAGGGATTCACATAGATGGAGTAATTAGGACTAGGCAGGATGAGACCTAGCCAGGAGACCTAATATGAGTAGCCATACCTTAAAATCTATGAGGGTACATAAATTACGGGGACAAGGGGTAAAATCCATATGATTGTTGGATGTTGAGAATGAATCGGGTGAGCCTGCTCTGTTATAGGGACTAACGGGTCGGGTGCACAGCACTGCGAAGCTTTGGCTTTATAACAAGTGGCTCTCAAACCGCATATTACTCAAGTACCAATCATGATAATGCTTTCTCATGGAGCCTCTGGATGACCTCCCAAATTCCAGCTTCCACAATCCGTTAAAGAAATCAATGCATTTTCCTTCAATAGGATCATTGAAGATGGAGATAATTTGGGATTGAATCAAAATACTGAAGATGGAAAGAATTGGGTATTGAATCAACTCATGTGGCTTCTTTATAATTTTATGTCAGGTAGCATGATTTCTAAGGACAAGCAAATGATTCTCCATCGTTGTTGTATTTTCCTATTTCTCTGTTACACCCTGTGTAGAATCTTCTACGACCATATTTTGCTCATAGGCCAAATGCAAATGTTATGGCCTAAGGCTATGTCTTTTGACGTTGCCATTGCTTAAGTTACAAAAAATATCCATGGTTAACCAAAATTCATAAAAGAGGTACTATATCTTTCTCACATGCCAATATTCCCTTTATAGGGCTTTGTGGTGGCCTAAGGCCCCACACATAATTCATGAGCCCTAAGGAAAAAATGTTTTGGCCCAATAACTCTTTTCACATCAAATCATGGCCTAGGGACTATAAGCCATACTTGGTGTGTCAAACCTCAAAATTACCGACATATCTTACTCATTGGCTAAATATTATCTATGTAGTATATAGGGCCTTTGAGGTGGTCTAGGGCATCACACATGACCCATGAGCCCCTTACCCTTAGACGTTATGTTTTGACTTGATAATATGGCCCAATCAATGATAATTATTCTTGGTCGCACAAAGATTGAAATGACCATTTCTTGCTTGTAAGCCAAATATTTCTCACATATAGATGACATTATAGACTAGGGCCCATGACAACACATCATACATGACGTTATGGTGAAAACATCCATATAACAATCAATTTCTTTTCTAATTTTCTTAAATCTATTTTGTTAAATTTTTACCTTCTTTCATTTTTTCTCATTAGTTTTAAAAATAAAAGAAAATACAAATTTAAGAAGAAGAGATGAAAGCCTATGTGGTCGGTAGGGTATTAAACTCCCCACTGGTTATACATAAACACACCAAAGAAGAAATTATATATCAATGGAAGGGTGGATATGTTAAATCTTGAGATATAAATGGGTTGGGTCGAGATTGATCGAACCTTCAAAATGGTTAAACTCCATCGCAATCTTCACTTGCAATCGGTGTTCCATTCTTTATTATATTGATTGCGGCCAGTTGATTCCATCGTGAGCCCATTCCTCCATTTTCCAAGGAGCCACAAAAATATTGCCACTGTAAAATATTAATCGATAATTTAACAGGTAACCAATTGTTAGGGGTATTGACACTATTGTGGTGTCTGGGAATTAATGGTGTTATGGAAAATGGGGATGAGGAGCACTAGGAGGGTATAATTCTTGTTCAGGGTATGCCAATTAGGAATAATAATAAGGGTTATGTTTGTGGTTGCCATCAAGGTTTTACGACATGGCACCCGCTAAAAGATGAGGGGGGAAAATGCGGCTGCCTATAGAAAATGGAGGCTCTTGCTTCCTGCAGAAAATGGAGGTTCGAAGATCTTATGCTCACCAAGGTCAAGGGATTTCCGGCATGGCCCGCTAAGGTACGCCGGTCTATTTTTCATCCCCATTTGTTTGCCCTTATTTGATGTATGAAATGTATGTTGTTGTTGTTATTTGCATTTTCCACATCAAATTATATACTTCTTGTACCCTGTTTTAATACTCGATTGTTGTCCAAGGGTTTGTGTGAATGTTTACAGATTTTCATACGGTTTCATGTCCACTACGTTGATTGCAATGGATATTGGAAATATTTTTAGATTGCCCAATTCGTGCCGATATTTTCTTCTTAATCTTATAATTGTAAAACCTTGTTGTTTCACGGGGATTCTCTGAAACCATGCATGAGAAATAAAACCCTATATCAGATATTAGTGTTTAAACCCAAGCGATGGATGCAATTTTTTTTTAAGGTGGAAATTTCCTTCTGTCTAGATCCAAGAGGATTACAATTAGTCTGAATTCGTCAGGGCCACAAGCGACCTATTTTTACCAAACATCGTGAGACAAAAAGACATTGTGTTGGAAAAAACACGGGTGATTTGAAGGTTGGTTGGGATTTAAAAATCAACAGTCCAGGTTGCCACCATGGTTTGAAAAGTTTTATCCGACAATGAGCTCTATAATTGGAGCTATCTGAAGTTGTAGAACTTGAAAAAGAAAGAAAAAATTATGTGAACTAAATTTTTTCTCTTCCATATTTTTTTCCATTGGTTCTCTAATATCAGTGTACCTTCAATATATTTACGTAATCTCACTAAATGCCCCTTGTTGATCGGTATATTTCACCTCCTGCGGATAGCAGGGTGTTTCGCTGGTCTGAATGGTTCAGATCCAGAACAAATAGATCACAGAGGCTGATAACTCTCCCTAGATGCTGTAGATATTTGGAATACAAGGATTTGATAGTTCATCTGTGTACCTACAAAATAGTTCAACATGAAACAGATCAAAGCAACCAGAATATGATCTACTAATCTATGCTAGTGACTAAGGAATCTAGCAATATATATCTGAAATCAAACATCAACAATATATATGGGACAGAAAATAAACTTGCATTAGAAATATGAAGAAGTTTACAACCAAGCCTTAGTGTTGACATGCATCTCCATGAAACCAGCTCTTCATCCCCAAAAGCTCCGACTCTAGCTCTCTATGCTCTCTCCAAATGATCTTGGGCCAATAATTAGTCCAACCGCATAACAATACCTTCAATGTTCTCTCCCCAACCATGGCTATGATCTCATATTTATAGGGATTTAGTGGATAGAGATGGTTGATAAATTAGTGGGTGAGGTGGCCTCTAAGATCCTAGGATGAGGGATCTCAAGCTCAACCAACCCACAACAGTAGGGATAAGGGATATCTCGAGGCTTATCATCTAGAAGCCTTGAGAAACTTCTCTTTTTCCCTTTTTACCCAGGGTACCGCGCTTCTCCTTCTATGACAAAGAAGTTCTAGTAATAACCGCCTATGGACCAAGGGTAACAGGCGGTGGCACCGCTTGTGGACAACCGATGAAAGGCAGTGCGAGCAGGGGTACCGCTCCTAGATAAAGGGGCACGCGCAGTGCTGGGAATTTGTATGACAGACTGACAAAAAACCATTTAGTATTCACTCCAGAAGCTGGGCTTCAGGGCAAGTAGGTATGTCAAAGGTCTTATCATATGATGGTGACAGGATTTTGATATAACAGGATGCCCCCCAAAGCATGAGTCCTAGAGTGATATGATAAACGAGAGCTTTGAGAACAAGTCGTTGCCAGGAGATGAAAATGTTGGCTCGATCAGAGTATGCAGTCAAGTAGGCATCTGTAGTACATCAGTATGTTGACCCATAGACATAAGTAACCAAACTCATAGCTGCAAACCAATACAAGTCAGATCCATGAGTGGAATAAACAAGCATGGCTACAAAATTGGACATAGCTACTAGACATACATGGGGTAGAGTGAAGTTCGGTGATGAGTTCCTCAAATGGTTGCAGGATCAGATGCTCATGGTCGAGGACTATGCCTATGTGGGCACAGATTTTATAGGTGATCCTGACCTACCACTCCCACCTGGAGGGCAGTGGGGTGACATTGGTAAGAAACAAGAAACCCTAAATATGGAAAATGTTTTTATGTTTTATATTTTTTATGATAAGTGACGAGACTTGTTTGTCTTCATGCCATTAGAGGAAATTTGGGGTCTAAAATGGTCCTTATAAGAAAATGTGCCAAAATAAGTTTTTGTGAGTTGGAATTCAAGAACCAATAGAATTTCAATAAAATAAGTCAACCATAATGGTTGAATTGACATAGTTGTCATTAAAAAAAACTACTTTTTTGGTTCGTATTTTCGAAATATCTCATTGTGTTTTTACTCAAATTTCGATCGGGAGAGTTCATTGGATGCGGAATTTGATTCCGCATCCAACGAGTACCCACATTGCATACTTTTGATGTACCCCGCTACCCCAAAAACAAGAAATACCTGAAAAAACGTGATGTTGATGTCATCATCACGTTTTTTCAGGTATTTCTTGTTTTTGGGGTAGTGGGGTCCATCAAAAGTACGCAGTGTGGGTACTCGTTGGATGCAGAATCAAATTCCGCATCCAACGAGCTCTCCCGATCGAAATTTGAGTAAAAACACAAGGAGATATGTCGAAAATACGAACACAAAAAGTAGTTTTTTTCTTTCTTCCTCCAAAATTAATCAATATTATTTTATTATTTTAACTATTATTTTATTATTTTAACTATTAATTTATTATTTTCCTTAGGAGGCCCATTTTAGACCCCAAAATTCCTCTAATGAGATGTTGGAGTAGCGAGGGCTAGAAGAGCATCTCCATTAGATAGGTGAGCCAGAGCTCGCTTTGTGCCACAGGGTGATGATATCACCGGGGAGCTGGAGGAGAACCTAGAGAGGTTGACTTTGGACATCCCAGATGCTGACATAGATGACCTCCCGACTAGATATCAGAGATCTACGGTGGGAGTACCAGGCCGATTCAGCAGGCTACTACGCAGGGTGGATCGAGCAGTGATGTGCTATCACGAGCACCACTAGTGGATGAGACATGTATACTGAAAGTTGATAACGTCAGGATTTTTGTATGATGATTTTTCCTGAAAGCCTACATGCTTCAGATGAGGTCTCAGAACCTATTTTTTGTAAGACTTTTTAGTATATATATATATACAGACTTTTACACGGTGTTTATACGTTTCAAATGGAAAAAATGCATTTTCTATGACTTCTATGTGTCTTTAAATGTTTATTTACAATGTACCATGTTTGATTTAACGTCATGAATGTGCAATATTCCAATCTAGGATGTAATTAGCCAATGAATCAGGAACTACATTATGTTTCCTAGGGATATGCCTATATGTAATGGTTCCAAATGATCTTTCTAACAAACGTACCCTCCGGAAGAGGCAGAGGAGCACCAAGTTCCTAATGGTGTAGACATGATTTAAATGAAAAACTACGAGCTAAGAGTCCATCAAAATTACTAGATCACGGACATCCTGGGAGGTAGCTTCAGTCAGAAGACCGATGACTGCTTCATACTCGGCGATGTTATTAGTAGAGGGACCTAAGCAAACCGCTCTTGAACTGACCAAATCTTCAGCTGGGGAATATAGAACCCAAGCAGCCGAGCTAGATTCAAGGTGTGGCAGGAAGCACCATCAGCGAAGCCGTAGAAAGCCATCTACATGACCAAAACACGGTATAAACAGATGCAGACACCAAAAAGCAAAACCATCTTGAAAATACTGAAAGCACACTGAAATTCAATCAATATACACATATACAAGATACCATCCAAGAAGACCTAGGCATCGTACCTTTTCAGGAACAACCCATTGCGAGGTTGCCCCAAAGGGATCCCATCATAATCAACTAACTCATAGGCTCCTTTCTCTAACACCTTGGAAATAACGAAAGGTCCATACCACATGGACTCGAACTTACCCTTTCCTAGCTTGTCATATCTCTGATGATAAGTCAAAACTAGGTCACCCTAGTTGAAAACACGAGGCTGGACAGATTTATCATAGTGCGCCTTGACGTGTTTCTTATGTGCCTCATTAGCCAAGGAAGCATCTCTACGAGTCTCATCAAGGTTATTAAAGTACAAAAATCTTGCTTCCTCTGTGGAAGTGTCTAGGAAAAGTTTGACGGCGAGTTGTAAAGATGGAATTTGACATTGGATCGACAAGACAGCTTCAAGTCCATAGACAAGTTGGAATGGCATGAAACTAGTAGCTATTTTCATGAAAGTCCGATAAGCCCAAAGAGCGAAAAAAAGAATGAGATGCCAATTGGATTTATGATCTCCAACCATCCGACAAAGCATAGTTTTCAAAACTTTGTTAATGGCCTCTACTTGACCATTAGCTTGCGGATAATATGACGTAGAGTTTTCATGGTGAAAACCTAGCTTGGCACTCAATTCCTCCATCATTTGATTACGCAAATGAGATCCGTGATCAGTGACGATGGCCCGTGGAACTCCAAATCTAGCTATGATATTATTGAACAAGAAGAGAGTGGCAATCTTATGATCTTCTGCATATGTAGGCATGGACTCAACCCATTTTTTGAAATAATCCACGGCTATAATGATGTAACCATGCCCCCTGGCTGAGGTAGGTTTACAATGCATGAAGTCAATCCCCCATTTGGAAAAAGGGCCAACGGCAATGACGGGGTGAAGCAGAGCAGGATGGGTGTGCTTTTTGGGATAAAAATGTTGGTAAGGAGGGCATTTATTAACATCCTCATGATAGTCTTTGAAGACAGAAGGCCAGAAATAGCTAGTGTGAAGGATTTTCTGGGCTGTAGTAATCCTAGATAAATGACCACCACATGCTCCAAAGTGGCAATCATTTAGCATGTGTTCAGCCTCCTCATGAGTGAGGCATCGCCGGAGAATGGAGTCAATCCCACATCTATACAAGGTATTATTCAAGATAAGGTAGTACTTCATGTGGTGATGGATGTGGCGATGATCATCGTGAGATAGATGCAGCTGGAAACGCTGGGTCTGGAGATAAATCAGCAAATATACATACCAAGGATCAGTAGTGCTAATTAGGAACAGGAATTCATCTGGAAATGAATCATTGGGCTCAGATTCCATGGTATCATAGGGAAGGTCACATATAAGCTCGAAAAAAACCAAGGATTTCTTTGATGTAGCCTTGGAAAACTCGAGATCGAAATCTTGAAGGATGATGATCCAATGGGAGTACTTTCCCCCGAGTACTTGACGAGTCAGAATGTAGTACATCGGGTTCTGGTCTGCCAATACGGTGGTAGTGTGAAGCAGAATGTAGTGACGAAATTTTTGCATAGCAATGACCGTGGCCAAAGCTAGATTCTCCACATGTGAATAATGGGTTTTAGAATCAATAAGATTCTTACTAGCGTAGTAAATCACATGCTCCTGACCGCGGAGATTGTCCTGCACTAAAACCATGGTGATGGTAGTAGCAGAGGCAGCAATATACAAGAGAAAATCCTTTGAATATCCGGGGGGTGTATCACGTGTGAATGAGTCAGAGCATGCTTAAGACTATCAAAGGCATGTTGGGCCTGGTCATCTCAGAAGAATGGAGTGTTCTTCTTGAGGAGATGCATATAACCGTGCGTGTTCTCAGTGAAATTGCACACGAAACGGCGGAGAAAGTTTTCCTTCCCCTACAAAATTTGGATTTCAAGGATGTTGGTTGGGGCTGGTAGATTAATGATAGTGGCAATCTTCAAAGGATCAATCCGGATGCCATCTTTGGATACCACAAAGCCAAGCAGACGTCCCGTCTCAACGCAAAAAACACATTTATGCGGATTGAGCCGTATATTATAATGATGGCATCTCAAGAATATGTCTCTAAGATGACTAGGATGGTCCTCCCATCACTATGAATGAGCAGGGAGGTTGTCAAGGTAAGGTTCAACAATATGTTTAATGTCGTGAAACACATAGGACATTGCACGCTGGAACGTGGCTCCAGCGTTTTTCAAGACGAAAGGTAACTTCTTATATGCAAAGGTTCCCCATGGGAAAATGAATGCCGTCTTATGCTGATCGATGGGCAATATCTCAATCTGATTGTAGCCGGAGAAGCCATCGATGAATGAAAAGATGACACTTCTAGCACAGTTGTCGATAATCTGATCGATGTGCGGGGTAGGAAAGTTGTCCTTGGGACAACCTTTATTCAAATCCCTAAAGTTGATGTAGACTCTAATGGTGCCCTGCTTTTTATTGACAGGGAGAATGTTCGATACCCATTCCGTTAGAGGTACAGGATAAATAAAACCATCTTTCAGAAGTTTCTCAATCTCAGCTTTAATAACTGCGACCTTCCTTGGATGGACTTGCTTAAGTTTCTGCCTGACAGGTTTAGCCGTGGGATAAGTTTTAATCTCGTGGACCACAATGGAAGGGTCGATCCCTGGCATCTCTTCATAGGACCAGGAAAAAATATCATGGAATTCCTTAAAAAGTGCCTTATATGCTTCAGATTCATCTGTGGAGCAGTTCTACCCAACATGAGCATTCTCAATAACATCAGGCTTGGTTGATATGTCAATTGGGTTCGTCTGAGTAATGTTGTAAAGGTTTTCTTGAAAATCTGTATCTTGCAACAATATAGGACTTTGCGGAACGTTTACAATATCAATAGGAAACAAGGATGCAAAATCATGGCTTCCCGAACTGGTATTGGGGAGGAACATGGATCTATGATGGTGATCCTCCCAAATGGGCTCATCCGTATTCATGATCTCTATAATGGACTCATCGAAAGGAAAAGTCTCAAAGAGATAGTCTAGAACTGGAAGAGAAGGTTCTAACCAGTACGGTAAATGGTAAGGATCCGAAGCCACTAAATGAATGTCATCAGTGTGGTCATCAGAGCAAGTTTGAATGGTTTCATACATAGCTTCATGTGGGCTCAACGAGGTGGACTCAACAACATTTGTGCCCTGAAGCTCAATATCAAATGAAGCAATCATATGTACTGTCACGGTATCCGTGCTAGGAGGAGTAGAGGGGAAAATTCCCATAAGGGATGAATCCTTCAACATACCTACCCCAATCGACTGGTAAGGAGGATGGGACTGACCTAACATGGGGATGTTATTAGCTGTGGAGGTAGTAACATCCGGCATACAGAAATCAAGCTGGTAAATGGTAACAATTCTCCCGAGATGCGGGAATTGGACCGTTCGAACTACTGTTGAAGAAAAAACATTCATGACATAGAACCAATTCCTTCCTAAAAGGAGGTTATAATCCAAAGGGGCATCTACCACTTCTACTTGGATGGAAATGGTTTTGTCCCCCAGCTTGACCGCGAGAGCTGATATGAGGCCATGGGGTTGGAAACCCCATCCATCAAAGGATTTAAGGGTCATAGGTGATGTAACAAGCTCGGGAGAACCAAGAGCTTTCCAAGAAGTCAGAGATAACATCGAGGTCGAAGCTCCTTCATCTAGTACCATTTGAAAGACTTTATTTCCCACTACTTTCTTAATGATATGAAAAGCAAGTTTATGTGGTAATCTAGGTTTATAGTTCTCAACATTAAAGTGAATCAAGTTAGTTTTATCCGAGTCTACAGCTCCTAATTCGGTCAACAAGTTCTTGCGCTGTGTAGGGAAACTTTGGAGTACCTCTAAGGTAGACATCGCACAAGGTGCCTGAGCGATATCTTCAACCACATTATAGAATTAAGTAGCTCATGCATTGGGATTAAAGACATCCTTCCGAAGAGTACTCTTTGGTGGGTGCAAAATCATGTCTAGAGTAGGCTTCTCGATAGACAAGGGAACAGTAGACGAGGATTCTGGAGAACTAGTAGAGGGAGCTTTTCATGAAGAAGATTGATCTTCTTGCTTATCTGCAGGTTTATCATAATTTAGGCTTCAAGATTACAGATGGATGGTATCTGAGGACATCATATGAATTTCCTTCGATGAACTAGAGTTACCCTAGTTCGACATGTGGTCTACCAGCTGTTGTTGAGAGGGAAAGGGATTCGTAAGTACTGCAGGTGCAGGATTAGATTTCAAAAACTAGGAGATTTTGTCCCGATGGGGACACTCCTTTGAGAAGTGGTCACCACCACATAACGGACAAGGGTATTTAGCCTTCCTTTTCCCCGTGTTGTTTTCATTATTGGTTGATTGTGGGGTCTCCTACTGGTTTCTAGGTTTTTTATTTCGATTTTTACCTTTCTTTTTATTACCCAAGGTTTGAGTAGTTTGAATAGAATTGACCTTGGCAGAAACCTTGGATTCAAAGGAGTAGTAGTTTGGGTTTGCTTGGAAGGTTTCACTTTGGATGGAGACTAGATTGAACCAACAATCCCATCAACAGGTACTTCTGCTGATGGCTTGGCAGGGTCAGTGCTGGGGTGAGGAGCTTGAGGAATCGGGTCATAAAGAGTCCCAAACTAGGAATAGACCAAATATAGGTACTGATCTTGACTAATAGCATGCTCTTCAGTAACGACATTGCCCATGGACACATCTTGGGAAATAGGAGGCAACAAGGACTTAGTGAACCAATTAGCTAACAACTGATCTGGAATAGGGGCCTTAATAAGCCTTCTCCGCCTTCTCCACTCATGAATATGATTAGAAATGTGGGTGGAGGTGTTCTATCGTAGAGAGGTTAAAATATCAGTGCCCATTTCATAACGAATAGGGAGCTGAAAGTGCATAAGAAATACGATTTCCAATGAGCCAAAATCCACAAATGAATGTTGTGGGAGTTCAATATACCACTTCGCGGCCGTACTGGTCAAAGTTCGCTGAAAGAGTCGTAACCAAACAGAATAATCCATGAGGGAGTTCGAGGAACACCACAAATGAAAAGTCATAACATGGTTCCTCGGATCTTCACCCTACTTCCCATCGAATTTTGGAATATCCGATGGTAAATTTACCGGAATGGGAGGCCATGAGGGATTGTGTTGAATGGGATCATTAATCAACTTGGACAAATCAAGCAAGTCCAAAGTTGCAAGGAAAGGTAACTGTCTATTGGGCTGCACATACTGGTAATATTTATATGGCATGTAATTACCAGTAAGGCCATAGGTAGACTGATAAACAACTTGTTGTGAGGAAGAACTACTGGGAAATCTACCCATGGGGGGTTGATTTTCGGAATTAGGACCGCTAGGACCACTAGGGCCTCCAGGAGGAGGACCACCAGAGCCACTGGGACAGCTAGGACCACCCGGACCACCAGGAGGCGGACCACTAGACCCTCTGGAAACTCCAGGAGGTGGGAAACCTCCAGATCCATCGAAACCACTAGGTGGAGGGCCACTAGACCCTCCCAAACCATAAGGAGGAAAGCGACAAGGTCCCCCAGGACCACTAGGACCACCAGGACCATGAGGAGGACCTCTAGAACCTCCAGAACCATTAGGTCCCCCAGGGGGAGGACCTCCATAAGGTGGTCCTCCCGCACCACCCGCAGTATGTATGGGTATCACTCCCATGGCTGGCATGTAAGACCAGTTGGGTTTCCCCCATGGTGTAAAAGTGTTGCTAGGGAATGGAATTCCAGTAGGATTAGATGGATGATTACCTACAGGTATTTGATAACCATAACCACTAGAAGACTGAATGGCAACAGGTTGTGCCCCCAAGGATTGACCTGAACTAGATGGGATATTTACCACATTAGTGTGCGTGGGAGGGACAAAAACTATAGATGTTTCTATGTTAGAGGTCTGCTCTTGAATATGTACAACTCCGGTCTCGGATAACGTAGGTCGTGCCGGGGGTTTTCCCCCGACATTCAAAGGTACTAAAGAAACAGGAATTGAAGGTTGGCCCCAGATGCAAAAGACCTGGGAGGATTTGGAATAGACATAAAATAAGAGGTGAGAGGGGTGGAAATTTGACCTGGGCTGTGGGTTGTTAATGGATGATCTATAATCGGTTCAATGGGTCTCATAGAATCGGGCTAGTGAACGATATCCCATAGGGAGGAATGTGGAATGAACTGGTGAAGAGCCTAATAGGTTGTCAATCTGCTTTTCTACCTCCTGTACATGAAGGATAGAAGCACTGTATTGCTTGCGTTCTTCTTCACTTTCAGGAGAACTTACATGGGTGCCAAATGAGGCAATGGCCTATTCGATGGGTGTCTCCCAAAAAGGAGCATTAGGACCAAAATCCGGACGGGTATCGTCAACATGACCTTCCGTGGGAGGATGGAATGATGAATCCTCCCGGGAAGGCTGTTGGACCAAGGGGGGCAAGTGTGAAGAATATGGTACTCCACTTTCCACCACCACATTATCTCCCAATTAGGAGGTGGTAGCAGCTCCTTGGTCGATAGCTTCCATTGGATTTTCTTCTGAAACAGAAGTAAAATCGAGTGGCAAGCTCTGTACTCTCCTGGACTGTCTTAACTCAGCTAGTGTGTACAGTTCCTATCTAACCTAGGGTCTGAAAATCTAGAAAAAACACACAAAAAGATTTCCCTACTCAAACTATAGGTCAAAACAAGCAGACTTAAAATGACAGGAAGAGTTCAAAAGTCAGGTCTCTCACTAGGATTGTCAAGCAGGTGCCACTCACGATATACCTCGAGGGTACATGCGTAGTAATCTCCCCGAATGCTATTTTCAGTGTATGGCTCCAAACAAGATGGCCAAAGGGATTTTCTCAGATAGATAAGGTACCCTAGTGGGGTCTCCCGATATACTCAAGGTACGTTGGAGCTCGAATCGGTAGTAGTGCTGTCTAATGCATAACCGTACACAAGGGGCCTTCCGATATATAATCGAGTACATGAAGTACCTTTCTATATACCTCAAGGGTATGTGAAAGGCTGTTCGATATACCAATGGTACGTGGAAGAAACGTGCGAGTCCCGGAATGTAATGCTAACAAATAATGACAGCTCCTACGTTTTATGACGCCCGAAAACGTCTCTAACCTATCACTCAAGTTACTACGTAAATTTTAACCTACAACTACCATTAATTTTAACTTGTACGGTCAGGTGAATGCATGATGTTTTTCCAGAAAAGTAAAACCATGCAATATGCTTGTGCAAATGTTCACTTTATCGTTCAATATGCCTACCTACGGGAGGGAAGAGAGTGTTTTTTCTATTTGTTTCAAAACCAAAAATCATTCCAATCAACAGTCATGAACACCAAATCAAAGACAAGAAAAAACTTTTACAAACCAAATTATTCTTTTCGAAACCAAATGGGAAGGGTGAGAATCTCTTTTCTTAAAAGAACAACACCAAGCACACCTATATGCCAATGCACTTTAACTTTTCAAATTTCTTAAAAACATAAGCAAATCTAACTTAAAACTACCATTTTTTTAATATTTTGATCGAGATAGTCCTATATGCACGAGAGACGAAAGATCATAAAGGTCCTGAAAGCTTATGAAGCCAATCATAAAACCCAAATCCAACACTCAAATATGATGTCCTAATCTCAAGAAAAACATTTTTTTAAGGGAAGAAAAAGAAGTTTACTATTCAAGCAAGAAATGAAATCTAAAAGCTAATCTAGTGTTCTTCTTTCAGTATAAGCAACGAAAAGAGAGTTCAATGAACACCCTAACTTTTAGAAAAAAAGAAATCCTTCTTTAAGCACAACCAACAAGCAAGAAGAAGATGAACAATAAAAAAGACTAAACAATTTTTTGAAATTCCACTCAAAATCAATTTTAAACCATCAAAGCAGCAAGCCACACACATCAGATTCAATAACACAAGCCTGATAATAGAACTAAAAGCAATGAAAATTCCAAATTCTTACAAAGAAAAAAGAGGAAAAAGAGTTTTGGACTAATTCCTACCTGGTACCGCGCTTCATAGGTGTTGTAAGAGCGTTTCCAAAGTAGCACTGCTCCTCCCTAACCAGATACAGGCGATGGCACCGCTTACTACCCACTTTGTTCAGGTGGTGGCACTGCTCCTCGTACAAAGCATTGCCGTGTTTCCCTATAGATGGCCAAAACAAGAAAGAGAGCAATGGATCAAATAAAAAAGATTGGTATGGCCGTGTAATCTCCCCGTCATTTTAATGTTGAGATTAGAACTGTTGTTCTTCCCATGAGTTATGGTTGTCTTCGTTCTCCTCAAGATTTGTTGTGTTGCTATGGTCTCCCTTACGTTGTGATTGTTGTGGTCTTCTTTATATTTTGGGGACGGGAGTCTGTTCATTTCATGCACAGGTTGGGAGTCTGTATTTTTCCCTTCCTCAGTGTGGTCTGGGTAAGTTTTCCTAGTGACTTCGTTGTCCAGGACGGACTGTTGTTTCCCCATGTTGTGATTTGTGTTACTGATACGTTTTGGGGACTGTTGTAATTCGCTTGGGATTCATTTTGGCCACGATAGGGCCAAGAACGACTCAGGAGTCATTTTCCCTGTTTAAGCTGTGATAGCTGATTGATTGCATGTGTGCAATGGTTGGTCTTCGGACTGTGTTGGGAGCAGGGATGGGGGCTTGGTTTGCTTGATAAACCTGGTGTGTTTGGAAACCACACAGACAGAGCTAGAGGATTGGATTTCTTCTCTACAACCCCTGAATAGCACTGGAAGGGAAGGCAGGGCCTGAGGGACTGTGTAGCAGAGAAGGGACTGATTCCTTATGTTGGGTGTGTGTGGGTGTCTGAGAAGCCAGGCTAGTTATAGTGTAGGTGTTCCTAGCTCTGTAATGGGCTCACCATCTTAGCATTTAGCCTTTCCCAGCTCCTTGGTGGCCTGATAAACCTAACCATGTTGGTTTGGTTGTCTTGTTGATGGCCTGATAAACCCAACTATGTTGGCTTGGCTATGTTTTATGTATCCTTGGCTATGTGTAAGCCTGCTTGTTCCCTTATTCCTTGGAGAATCATGCCCAGCTCGGGGGTGGCAGCACTGCTAAGATATTGAGGAGCACGCTGGCCTATGGTTGGGTGGAACGTTGCAGCGACGTAGCTGGTTGCGGAATGAGTTCTTCATAAGATAAGTAATCTTGCCTATTTTAATTCTGCAACCATATTTTCTGTTAATGAATGTGATGAACATGTTGAATGAATGCTTGTATGAACATATGATTGCTTCCGTTGTGTATGATAAATGATCATGTATGCATGTCTAGTTCAAAGCATTTTATTTCAACATTTCAACAATTATATGAATGCACATGTTCATGGGGCTGGTAGCCTAGATGGTTAACGCCATGGTAGCGTCCTCTTCGCTGGTCGGAGGGTCGGGGACGTGACATCTATGCTCTCTCCAAATTATCTTGGGCCAAGAATCAGTCCAACAACGTACCAATACCTTCAATGTTCTCTCCCCAACCATGGCTATGAGCTCATATTTATAGGGCTTTAATGGATAGAGATGGTTGAGAAATTAGTGGGTGAGGTGGCCTCTAAGATCCTAGGATGAGGGATCTTGAGCTTAACCAACCCACAATAGTAGGGATAAGGGATATCTTGAGGCTTATAATCTAGAAGCCTCGAGAAACTTCTCTTTTTGCTGTTTTACCCAATGTACCGCGCTTCTCCTTCTATGATAGAGCGATTATGGTAATAACCGCCTATGGACCAAGGGTAACAGGCGGTGGCACCGATTTTGGACAACCGATGAAAAATGGTGCGAGCAGGGGTACCGTTCCTAGATAAAGGGGCATGCGCGGTGCTGGGAATTTGTATGACAGACTGACAAAAAACCATTTAGTCTTCACTCCAGAAGCTGGGATTCAGGGCAAGTAGGTATGTCAAAGGTATTATCACATGATGGTGATAGGATTTTGGTATAACACCCCTTCAACTCTCGCTCATCCAGTATTTTTATTTTTGAATAGTCCACAATTACAATTTTTGAAGGAAATCTATGAAGTTTAAGGAAATGCTTCATTTCTTTTCTCAATCTTCTTTAGGGAATGACGCTTTTACCGTCTGGATTCCCCCAAAAGTGATCCACCATGATGGTTTGTGTGGGGGAATCTACAAGCATCTCGACGTACCATTATGATTTCCTACTGTGATTCCTCCAAAATGCAAATAGCGATCCCACCACCAAAAACTGTTTGGGTCTGTTCAACATCGATCTGCATGATATAAAATCTCGCTTAATTTTGAAGAAATTCTCGTAAAATGCCAACGGTGTCACAAGCACCAAAAGAAGTTTATTGATCATTAAAATTAAATATCCACTCAGGGAGAATAAAACTAAAACTAACGGGTTCTCCATAAACTAAAACTAACCCAAAATATGTGAGCTAGAAAGACATTGCTGCTGGAAAAAACGTGGATGATTTGAAGGTTGGTTGGGATTTAAAAAATCAACAGGCCAATATGCCACCATGGTTTTGAATTTTTTTTTATCCAATAATGAGCTCTACTAATGAAGCTACCAAAGTTGCATAACTTGAAAAAGAAAGAAAAACTTATGTGAATCTGAAGGTTGAAGAAAGGTTTATGGGAATCTAATGAGAGGTCATATTTATATTAGTTATTTTGAAAAGAAATATAACAATAAGAAAATGACTTTGTGTTCATTGGATTGTAATTTTCAATTTCATCTATCAAAGCTTACGACTCAGAGAGCCTCCACATTCCATCGTGATGGTTTTGGGATCCACAAGGAGCGAAGGGCACCATGCATTTGCCTTTACGTGCAGTGAAGAGAAAAGGTAAAAATAAATTCAATGGAATTGTTACATCTATAAAAACTTGTGCCCCATGAGCTACAATATGTGCGTGGAAGGGGGTTGGTTTCTGCATTCATTACGTCATGAAAATTGGACAATTAGCTACTAATGGACATATTGACTATATACTATCAATATTCAATACGAATATTGACTTGGGATATTAAAAACTTGAAACAAAATATTTTCTTTACCTGTCAACCTTATTTGGTCATTCAATGATCTTCAATACATGAGATTATAAGAGGACCCATGCGAATGGTTGACATGAAAAATGGTGTTGCTTGTGCAAATAATTCAAGTTTCAATTTCAAAGGTATAGTCTCTCCACGTCCGGGTCAGGTCTCGATTTCAATGGTACAGTTCCTCCACGTCGAGGGGTTTCAAGGTTCTCTAAAGCTACCTAAAACTTGGAAAAAATCCTATAACTATTGCCCTTGGATTTTTGAACTTTTTTGCATTGTAAGATTCCATTTGCATTCAAAGGACTAAGGAGAAAACATTGACTTATTCACCGAATGTTTTCAAATTTAAAAACTTTATGCACAAAATCTTTTTGTAGGAAACTTATTTTCACTTATGTGGCGATTTAGAAGTTTGATGTAACATATTTTCCTAGACTTGCTTTCATCACATAAACTTATTGTTTACACAACTTTCTCTCATTTTTAAAACATATCGAAGTTCTCTCCAGTGTTTCGTTTCCCCCGCTTTAGGGGTATGCTAGTTTATAAACACCTTTATGATATATAAACTACTTTCACCTTAATAATGATAAAATATGTAAATATAATAATAATATATAATTAATATAAATATATTACTATAGTTCCTATGTTAAAATATTTAATATAAATAAATATATACAGTTGATATGATTTAATATATTTAAATATATAAACATATTATTTACTTATACATTATATAAATTAAAATTATAAAAAACAAAAAGAACAACAAATTTATTTTGTAATGAATGACCATGGCCATGGATGTGGTGGTTTCATTTTTGTCGAGATTGAGCAAACCCTCAAAATTAAGATCGCGGTGTTCCATTCTTTATTCTTTGGCTTTCCATTAATTATTACTGCCACACAAACAAAGGTCGAAACTTGCGGCGAGCGGATTCCATCGTGAGCCCATTCCTCATTTTCCAAGGAGCCACTAAAAATATTGCCACTGTAAAATATTAATCGATAATTTAAGAATTACCCAATTGTTATGAGACATTGACATTATTGTGGCGTGAGGGGTAGGGGAAAATTAATGGTGTTATGGAAATTGTGGAAGAGGACTTGGAGGGTATAATTCTTGTTTAGGGTATGCCAAACAAAAATAATAATAAGGGTTAGGTTTTCCATTACTATGAGGGTTTTATGACATGGTACCAGGTAAAAGACTAGAAGGCAAAATAGATGCTTGCAGACAATGGAGGCTCGGATATCTTGTGCTCACCAAGGTGAAGGGATTTTCGGCATGGACCGCTAAGGTACGCCAGTCTATTTTTCATCCCCATTTGTTTGCCTTGCGATGTATGTTGTTGATGTATGTTGTTGCTGTTATTTGCATTTGCCACATCAAATTATATACTTCTTGTGCCCTGTTTTAATCCTTGATTATTGTCGTCCAAGGGTTTGTGTGAATGTTTATATATTTTCATAGGGTTTCATTTCCATTGCGCCAATTACAATGGCTATTGGCATCTTTTTCTAGTGCCCAATATGTGCTGATATTTGCTTCTTAATCCTAGAATCGCAAAACCTGGTTTCTGCACCGAGATTCTCTGAAACCTTGCATAAGAAATCAAACCCTATATCAGATATTAGTGTTTAAACCCTTCTTAATCCTAGAATTGCAAAACCTGGTTTCTGCATCGGGATTCTCTGAAAACCTGCATAAGAAATCAAAACCTATATCAGATATTAGTGTTTAAACCCAAGCGACGGATGCAAGTTTGTGTTTTTAAGGTGGAAATTGCTTCTGTCTTGTATTTATTATGTGAATACGCATGCATCTGCTGGCTGGGCATAAAGTTGGCCCTGCACAGCTACAAATGAACCTATGATCTTTCCAATCTCACCTGTATTAGTGCACCCTGATCGAAGCCTGCTCGCTAGCCAAAAAGACTGAATCTTGCTATCTGCAGGGATGAAGGGATGGACTAAAGTGAGTGGTAGACCAAAAAGAATGAATATCGTTGTCTGTCCTGAGAAGCAATGAATATGGGCGTAAAGGTGAAAGCTTTACCAATTGAACCTATTGAATCAGAACCACCAAAGGTAGAGTTGGAGGTCTAAGAGACAGTCTAAAGGTAAAGGCCCTAGTTTCAAAACTGAAATCATGAGTGAGGGTATCATCCAGCTTAAAAACACAAGGATTGCTTTCTGGAAAATGGCCATACAATCAATTTCCCTAGCGAAGAGGTTTATTTCGCCCATATTATACGGGATAACTTGTCTGAGGCGAGGATACTGGATCTATGGGTTTTAGACGGTGTATCCTCCCTCCATCTATAATGAGAAATGGGATACAGAATAACCCTCCCTGGACTCTTTATTTGCAAGTTTTTCGACTACAAAGTCTTGGTGCTCAGTCTTCTCATGATTTTGCAGTAGCTCTGGGTTCTTCTCTATCAAGAAACCAAACTCAAAATCCTCAGCACGTGATGACAAGGTCTCCTAGCCCCCACCCTATTGGAATGGGAGGAATATTTGGTGTGGCTAATAAGCAAAACATTGTTTTCCTGAAATAATTTAATGGGGTTTCTTCAAATGTGAGTGAATATACAGAAATTGCTGCTGCTTTGTCATGCATGAGCCTCTCATCTAATGGAGTAATGGAAGATGAAAAACATGTACAATCACAGATGCAACAAGAGATATCAGAGCATCGAAATTATATTTTCGATCTCCAAAGTGATCAGAACCAAAATCAGTAGCATTCACAACTTGGGAAGTCTCAAGTTGAATCTATACAGACACCCATTTTGACACAATCAGTGCAACAGTCATGTGGTGTCCTTAATCAAAACAACAGGGCTCTGGCAGATTCTAACATGTCCTCTGTCACTTCACAAGTGCAACATGAAAGTATTCGGTCTCCACAACAATCTGGATCTCTTACTCGTGATTTACCCTCAATAGCAATGGAATCAGCATCAGCTACTGAAGGTATTTCTAATATTGAAGGAACAAGTGGACCCTACCACAATGCAAATGTTTCTAATATGGGTGCTCCGAATTATGGTATGAATGGGTATCCAATTAATTCAATGTTACCATCCATGATGGCTGGATACCTTGCTCTAGGTAGTCTACATCCTGCATTTGATAATGGTGTTGCTGGCATGGACTCACGAAATACAACAGGCGGTCTTTCTAGAGGAACATCCCGAGGCATCCACAGATTGCCCTACCCTATTTAGGAAAAGGTGGCACTCTTAATCCACAGAATCCACAGATTGCCCTACCCTATTTAGGAAAAGGTGGCACTCTTAATCCAGCATATAATTTTAACCCATCCTTTGGTCTCGCAATGCCATTTCCAGGGAGTCCTATTGCCATTCCTGTGCTTCTGAGCTCTCCTGTAGCACCTGCAAGCCCACCTATAAGACCAATTGAATGGAACCATTTTTTCTCCATTGGTGCAAGAAGTTCATCTAGAGTAGTTGTTGGTTCATGGCATGCTGAAAATGGGGTGAATATGGAAGATGCATACAGGTCTTCTTTGTTGGAAGAATTCAAGAATAGTAAGACCCAATGTTTTGAACTGTCAGAGATTGTGGGGCATGTAGTTGAGTTCAGGTATATAATTTTTTTCAATTAATACATCATTACAAGCAAATTGCATTAAATCCTATGAATCTAACTCTTTGTTTTTTACAGTTCTGATTAGTATGGGAGTCGATTTATTCAACAAAAACTAGAAACCGCAACAGTTGAGGAGAAAAACATGGTGTTTCAGGAGATATTTCCTCAAGCATTAACTCTTATGACAGATGTCTTTGGGAATTATGTTATACATAAGGTATATGTAATTTACCTGTAAATTAAGTTCTACAAAGCTTATTCTATTTTAGTCTCTATATAAATTGTCTTGTATGTAACTTTATAAACCTATTTATAATTACAGTAACATGATTGTTTGTGCTCTCTTAGTTCTTTGAGCATGGTACAACAAGCTAAAGGAAAGACCTGGCAAACCAGCGTTCTGGCCACATTTTAGCTCTTAGTCTTCAAATGTATGACTGCCGTGTAATTTAGAAGGTAATTTCATTTCAACCTCCCTGTCAGTTGTCTTTTCATTGCAAAACTAATCTAATCTTGCACTTATTCTGTCTTTGTACTCTCTTTCTGGAATATCCCATTTTTGAGATATTATTCTCTGTTAATGTTTGCAAAGATTAATTTCTTTCATGACAGAAAAAAAAATATTCTTTAAGTTTTACATGGTGGGATATCATACTTTAGCACCACTTTAGCTTGCAGTCAATTCATAATTGTGTAGGTACGTGTTAAGATATAAGCCAAAATGTTTTTAAAATGTCATTTTAATGCTGTGTAGGTACTTTCAAATCCCACATGTTTTATAGTATCTATGTATTGGACAGTTTTTTTAAGCCATAGGAAAAAATCTATGTATTTGATATTTCAAAGGGTGAAATCAAAATAAATTCAAAACTGTCTTTTCCGAATCAATTGACTTGTCCACACTATTACATTTATCCATGACTGATTTGGTCTACCAAGAACCTCCAAGAACTCCCGACCTAGCTACTAAATGTGAAATTAAATTTTTTCACCTTATGGTTTACAAAGTAACAAGAACCATTCTATGTTTCATTTGTCCCACCAACAACCCATCATGCAAATATTAGTATAGAGAAGTTTCATGAGCTGATAAGAGAGTTCCTCCTCTGAAAACTTGTTGAAGTAAAGTACCCTCTGGCAGAATCAAAGCGGTCTTAGATAGGTCGTGTGTTTTAAAAACCACCGAGACCGGAACTGGTTGGTCTGACCCACCAAGACCCTGGGGGTTCAAAGCGGCAGCCGAACCTAGTTATGAACCAGTTAGTTCATTACCAAATTGGTCTTAACCGGCCAGGCCTGTAACTAACCGGTTGACCAGCTGGGAAACACCTCCACTAGGTCAAAAAAACATTTAAAATTTTATTTTTATATAACCTTAAAATTTGATTTTTAACTAACTCTAAAATGCATGCGGAAGCTATAAAAGAGACCCCCCTCCCTCCCATTTCACTCATAAGTTCATAACATCAATTACCTTTGCCGTGAATGGTAACTTGACACTCAAGTTATCCTTTGACACTGATTGCAGCTTTACTAATTGTCATAAAAATTATCAATAGGAGTTATCAGAGATTATATACATACTTACACCCAATAGTTTATGTGGCTCTTCGCTTGGTAGTCACCTTATCCAAATCTTGTATCTATATTTTAAAGCATTATCATTAACCATCATAATTCAATAGAGCCAATTCAATGAATAATTTGAGTATCCAAACTCCGTGGCATGCATTCAATTAGAATTTGTTAGTGACAGATGTATCCTCTATGTTGATTCCTACCTCCAGTTCTTATATATTTATCTTGACTATGAAAGAAGCATGTTAGGTTAGTAGGCATACTTCTCAGCATTAAGTGTAGATTCATAAACAATTAATTGTGATTTTCATGACATGCCTAGCTCACATGCTTTGGCAAGTATACCATATATATTTGAGTAGGCTTTGCATATTATGTCTCTAATCATCTAATGGATTGAAATCATATTTTGGAATGTTAAATTTAATTTGTCATTAAAATTGTAATTTTTTTTGTATTATTTATTAGCCCGGTTCATTGAAATTAAACCGCTTCGGTTCATTACCGGTTTCGGTCTGAGTTGAGCCTCGACCAGTTCAACTCTCGGTTTCGAGTTTTAAAACCTTGTTTCGGAGAACAGATCAAACTGTGTGCATAGGAGGAGGCACAGAACAGGTGCAGAGTTCAGGCTCGACGCACTGGTCATAGGCTATGACATCAAAGACATTATGTCAGACCTAAATCCTTATTCTTGATGCTCACCTACTGCTCTTTCTTCACGGTTGATTGCTTCATATACTTTAACCCACAGTAAAAGGGTCTTTACTTCATTCTGTCCCTTTAAAGAATAACAATATATGAGCTGCAAATTCTTATAGACTCTCATATATTATTTTGTCCCAGTTTCCTCCAATTCATTATTGGAACATGGACCAATAGGTGTCTCCCCCACTACGCTGCAAGAGGATTACAATTGGCCTGAATTCGTCAGGTCGACAAGCTGCCTATTTTTATCAATACGATGGCCCTTAAAAATCTGAATCCATAGTTACAACTATTTTTCATTTGGCTAAGTGCATACTCTTATGTCATAATCACCCAGGACTTGCACCTGGAATTTAACATGACGAGTAGACTGATATTCCACTACTGAAATACAACAAAGTAGAAATGTCAAAAGCATCTGTTAACAGAAAAAAAATTGCAAGTGCTATATGAGATACACAACTAAATTGAGAAACCATCAAATATCAATTGATGGTGCATATCTGACTTCAAAATTCTGGATCATTTTGAAAAGATATGAAATTGTATCAGTTAATTGACGTCTTGCAATCATTTCACTTCAACTTCACTTGAAAAATTAGTGCTTCCTACATAATTAGCAGTAATCTTAGCAATGCTGAGAAACACCTTCAAAATACCTCTCTCTGCACTAGTTCTCTGGGAAGATGAGACCATCCATAGAAGGCAATCAAAATGATCACAAATTCCTTTACAATGATGGCATATAAGGCTGCGACCTTAATATATTAAACAAGTAATCACGTATCTCTGGTAGTAAGCATTCTACAAGGGAAGGGTAGCTGCATAGAAAATTGATTATAAAAAAATAGATAGATAGGTTTCAATAACCTCCATAACCCATTTCATGTACCATTCCCTTTTCTTTTTGCATTTCTCATTTCTCATTTTTGGTAACATAGCATTACATCTGTAGGCATTGTTGTAGGAAAACCAAGGTGGATGTGCAATCTATTAGAATTGAAACTAATAGTTTCCATATGCAAGTGTTTAGAATCTTGCTATTTCAAATGTGTTGGTTCTGGATGAGAAAACATAATAATATTGAAATGTACGTCAATAGGCATGATAGGAAAAACACATGACAACTTATACATAAAACAATAAAGGTGAAACAATATTTCAGGAACAATGATGAATCTAATGTGTTAATATTGCTCATCTTCTCGATTCTTAAAGGGTTCTAGCTCAATAGAAGAGCGCCTGCCTTATAAGCAGGAGGTCGGTGGTTCGATTCCTCCATTCCCTAATGATATTGCAATGTATTTCTAAAGGTAAAAAATGTAGTAGTGCAAGATTGATGCAATATTAGACGCAACACCAAATGCAAAAGAGGATGTAAAAGTAGACGTCACACAAAACATAAAAGTAGATGCAAAAGTGGACCTTATGTTAGACACAAATGTGGACACAAAAATGGATGGTACACTAATCGCAAAATTGGATGCAAAAAAAGACTCAACACTAGACACAATTAATGACTCAAAACTAGATGCAATACTAGGCCCAAAACTAGACGCATCAGTAGATGCAAAAGTGGACTCCTAAGTAGATGTAAAATTGGACATTAAATTGGGAAAAAAATATGGTGTATCGATGGACATAAAACCAGGCGTAACACCAGGTGCAAAATTGGAGGCAATACTTGGCGCAAACAAAAACTTAAAACGAGACACAATATTGGGTGCAAGATGGGACGAAACATTGGATGTAAAACTAGACGTAATATTGAATGCAAGATGGGATGCAACATTGGACACAAAACTGGATGCAATATTAGATACAAACATGGTTGCAAAACCAGTCATAACACTAGGCGCAACACGGGGTGCAACATTTGACTCAAACATAGATGCAAAAAAGACATAAACCAGGATGCAACACTAGGTGCAAACCTAGATGCAAAATACGACGTAAAACGAGATGAAACATTAGGCACAAACATGGATACAAAAAAATATGTAAAACAAGATGATGCAAAAGGGGATGCAAAATTATAAGTAAAATTGGATGCAAAACTAGATGCAAAACAAGATGCAATATTGGGCCCAAAATTGGATGCAAAGCTAGATGTAACGCTAGATGCAAAATTGGACACATAATTTGATGAAAAACATGGTGCAAGACTTGATGAAAAACTAGGAGCAAAATAAGACGCAACATTGGATGCGAAACTAAGCGTCAAACTAGGTGCAAACAAGGATGAAACAAAGGACACAAAAAGATACAAAATTGGGCTATGCAAAAAATTGGGTGCAAAAATAGACACAAAAATGGATGTTAAAAAGGACGGAAAAAAAGATGCAATAGATGGCATTTTATGAAAGTGTACAGTAGTGCCAGGTTTAGCGCCTGATTGTTCACCAAAATTGGGAAAAAATTACACTAAAATTCGGCGCTAAATCCAGTTTTTGTTGTAGTACAGTGTCCAAGATGCCCTGCAGAATGAGCACACCATAAATGCTTGAGATGAAGATGCAGCTGCAAGAATTATTGGAGAAGAAGTATATCAAGTCGAGTGTGTATTCTTGGGGAGCACTAGTTCTGTTTTTGAAGAAGGAATATGGTACACTCAGATTGTGTATTGATTACAGACAACTGAACAAAGTCACTGTGAATAACAAATATCCTTTTTCTAGGATTGATGACCTCTTTGATCAAATGAGAGGAGCAAAGGTATTTTCCAAGATTGACTTGAGGTCTGGTTATCATAAGGTGAGAATCAAGGATGAAGACATTCATAAGACATCCTTCAGAACAAGGTATGGACATTATGAGTTTGCAGTGGTACCATTTGGTCTCACAAATGCACCAGCTACATTTATGTGCCTTATCAATAGTGTCTTCAGCAGGTATTTGGACAAGTTTGATTTGTTTTCCTTGATGACATTCTTGTTTATTCTAAAAATGAGGAAGAGCATGAAGAAAATTTAATATTGACATTGCAATTACTTAGGGAGCATCAATTGTATGTAAAGTTGAGCAAGTGTGGCTTCTATAAATATAGGATTAATGATTTGGGCCACATTATCTCAGAAGAGGGTATATCTGTGGACCCTGACAATATTGAAGCCATTATGAATTGGCCTACTCCAAGAAATGTGACAGATGTAAGATCTTTTATGGGACTTGCAGGATACTATAGGAGATTCATTAAAGGATTCTCCAAGGCTGCACACCCAATCACTTCTTTGCAAAAGAAGGGAATAAAGTTATAATCGACACCGAGGTGTGAAGAAAGCTTCCAGTAGTTGAAGAATCTTCTCACAAGTGCACCTGTCTTGAAGATTGCAGACCCGAAAAAATATTTTGTGGTGTGTACTAATGCATCCGGTCAAGGACTTGGAGGAGTTCTTATGCAAGACAACCACGTGATATGTTATGAATCAAGAAAGTTGAAAGAGCATGAGAAAAACTATTCCACTCATGATCTAGAACTTGCAGCCATAGTACATGATCTCAAGATGTGGAGGCATTACTTGATGGGCAGAAGATTTGAGCTAAGGAAAGACCATTGTGGTCTGAAGTATTTGTTTGATCAGCCTACTCTAAATGCTAGGAAAGCTATATGGATGGAGTTTTTATGTGAGTTTGATTTTGAGATCAAGCACATGAAGGGAAGAGAGAATAAGGTAGTTGATGCACTCAGTAGGAAGGTACAGGAAATGCATGTGGCATCCATTAGTATTTTCCAATCGGAGTTGAGGCAATAAATTGTTACTCATGTTGCTGAAGATGAATTGTATGAACAGGTCAAAGACAAGTTGCAGCAGCAACACCTTCAAAAGAAGTATGAGGGATATAAATTGGAAGGAGATGGACTCCTTACTTATAAGAACAAAATTTATATTCCAAATGTAGCATATTTGAGGAGGGTTGTTATGGATGAAATCCATCAAGCTCCATATTTTGGTCACCCAGGATATTATGAGACAATTGCTACAACTAGAAATCAGTACTTTTGGCCAGGTATGAAAAGGGACACGATTGAATATATTTCAAGGTGCATGAAATGTCAGCAAGTGAAGGTTGAGCATCAACACTTAGCAGGTTTGTTGCAGCCTTTGATAGTTCCAGAATGGAAATGGGAAGTTATTTCCATGGATTTTATTACAAAATTTCCAATGACTTGGAGATAACATGATTCCATCATGGTTGTGGTGGACAAGTTGACAAACGCAACACATTTTATACCGGTTAAGTCTATGCATAAGACTGATGACATTGCAAAAATCTTCATGAAGGAGATTTTCAAATTACATGGATTGCCTAAGGAAATAGTCTTTGATAGAGATGTCAAGTTCACTTCCAAGTTTTGGAAGGGATTATTTGCATATTTGGGTACAAAGTTGAATTTCAGCACTTCCTACCATCCTCAAACTGATGGTCAGACAGAGAGAGTGAATCAGGTGCTTGAATACATGCTTCGCATGTATGTGATGGACAAACAAACCAAGTGGGAAGATTATTTACACTTGGTAGAGTTTTCTTCTAACAATGGAAAAAAAACATCCTTAGGGATGAGTCCATATGAAGCTTTGTATGGAAAGAGGTGTAGGACCATAGTGACTTGGAATAATCCCGTGAACAGGGTTGTGCTTGGTCCAGAATTGCTCAAGGAGAGGGAGCAGGAGGTTGTAAAGATTAGGCAGAATCTGAAAGCAACCCAAGATAGACGGAAAATCTATGTAGATAAGCATAGGGTGAACAGAGAGTTCAGCGTTGGGTTTCTTGTTTACCTCAGAGTGAGGACAAAGAAGAGTTCCTTCAAGCTTGGAAGTTGCGCCAAGCTGTCACCTAGATCCTGTGGGTCGTTTGAAGTTCTTGAAATAATAGGGCCAGTTGCATATATACTTTCATTACCTGCTAGCACTAGAGCTCATAATGTTTTTCATGTTTCTTTGCTTAAGAAATGTTTACATGATCCTAACCATGTGATAAATTGGGATGTGATTCAGGTGGAACCCGAAGGAGAGTTTCAAATCGATCCAATGTGCATCTTCAATAGGAAGGTCACAATGCTCAAGAACCGAACCATAGTGCAGGTAAAGGTGCAATGGGAGCACTACGGTCCTAAAGAGGCTACATGGGAGATGGAGTATTCCATGGGATTGGCACATCGATTTTTGTTCAATTCCACATAGTACTGAGCGAGGTACCAGTGCAACATTTTTTTTATTCAATTTTGTAAAGTACTGAGGACAGTGCTATTGAAGGGGGAGGGGAATGTAACACCCTGGTTTTGAAATCGTTTGCATTAAATATTTATGATGTAAATACTATATGGAATCATGGCAAGGAGCTCAAGGCCAAGGCCATGTCATTGATTAATGTTTTGTGTATAGGTGATCATGGTCGATGCCTATGGTTCATGTGCTAAGTCAAGCACGTTTGTAAACATCATGTAAATATGCAATTTAATCAAAAACCCACAGCCAGCTAAGGCAATGCAACAAATAATGAGTTGGGGGCATGATTATTTCCAAAGGATAGGAAGGAGGGGGGATGTTTAACCTTGATCCATTGGGGAAAACCCATCCAAACTGTCAACTATCCTTTTCTTGTCTTTTTCCCCAACAATTTATTTCTTCCGGAGTTTGGTTGAGGTCGTTATTACATGGGAAGGGAAGATAATGGGAAAAAATTCGAATTGGGAAGAGCACCCAATCTAGAAGAACATGTTTTGACTGCATGAACAATAAAGCATCCAAAAACGTATGCCCATTCCCTCATGCATTAACGTTTTCATCACCCCTCACGTTTTTGGAGAAGAGATGTAGGAAGTTGGGAGGATCGATCCTTCATTCACACGGATATCTCACGTAGTTGAATCCCCCTATGTGTTTATCCTTCACTTCTTAGTTTTTTCTTCAAGCATGCATGTCCAGGAAATACATTTTGGTGAGATGGAGTGAATGACCAGCAAAGAATTACGAGTTGGTGGCATGTAGTAGTCGATTTGGCTCATGTGATGCCCAAAATTTTGTATCTTGTTGTATGCCTCTGTTGTTTTGGTCTGAACTAGTTTGGGAGTGGAAATGGGGTTTGAACTAGCTTGATAAACCTAGTGTGAGAAGGAGCCTCATAGAAAAATCTAGAGGGTTGGTTTTCTTCTTTGCACATCCTGAATAGCACTGGAAAGGGAAGGCATAGCCCGAGGGACTGTGTAGCAGAGAAGGGGATGCTTCTTGGTGTAGGATGTGTAGATGTTTTAGAAGCCATGATAGATCTGGTGCAGGTGTTCATAGCTCTGTGTATGATCTCACTAGCTTAGCAGTCAGCCTTTCTATCTCCTTTGTAGCCTAATAAAACCAATTGGTAATTGGATTGGTTATGTCTTGTGGTGCAGTTTCCATGTGTGATCCTTGGCCTGATAGTCTGATAACCCAACTATGAATGCTGGCTTGGTTGAGTATCCTGATAAACCCAGTAGTGAGATGGCTTGGTTTTGTAGCCTGATAAACCCATTTGTTGGCTTGGCTGGTCCTTGATGTAAGTATTGGCTTGACTGTGTGCAGTTTGATAAACCCAACTATTAGCGAGCTTCATTGTGTGTATCCTGATAAATGCAACTATGTTGTATTGGCTGAGTTCTTATTGTATCCTTGGCTATGTGTGAGTCTACTAGTGTTCCTCATTCCTTGGGGAAATCATGCCCAGCTCGGGGGTGGCAGTGCTACTGAGAGATTGATGAGCGCACTAACCTATGGTTGGGTGGAACATTGCAGCGACATAGCTAGTTGTGGGACAAAATTCTTTCAAATATAAGTGTTCTTGTCTATTTGTGCATGTATAGGTTTATTTTCTATGTGTGAGTGTGTTATAGCTCTCTGAAAATGATATGCTATATTTTTATGAATGTTTCCTATAGCTTGTATTGTTGCAATACATATTTTTAGTAGGGTATCGTTCAGGTAATCTAACATTAGTTTTATTTTTTGATAATAGTAGAATCGATATCTGAATTGTTGTGGTGATTTAAAGAGATTTACTTCATGCATTCCTGAATTAATATCAGCTAAAAGAGAAACTTGTAGAGTATTGTTGGTTATGGATGCTAACCTAGATTTATGCTTTAACAATTCATAGTTGGATAACATTGATCTCAGGGGTTCATGTTTGTAGTTATTTTTGGTTTTAGACTTGTCTCTAACGAGATGTTTTTCTAAGCATTGATCTACTCCATTAAAATGGGACTCACAAAGTATTGTCGATCATCGGGTTATATGAATCAACATGCATTTCTACCTGAGGATATCATAATGGAATGTATTCAATATTTAATGATATCTTAGGATGAATTAAGTTGATTTGTATTTGTAAGATTTGTTTTCAATAGTCATGTGACGATCACTTAGATTATTTTATAGTTTTTGAATCACTTTAGGACTTATCTGTACATATACTTTGTCTTGCACCTTATAAGTTTACAAACTCGGATTGATGATAAATGTGGCATAAATGATTGCCTTATAATTTGACTGACAATAAGGTTTGAATCTGTTACAACAATAAATTCATTATGAGCTCAATATGTAACTTATGGGAACAAAACCTGCATGGGGATAATAGGACTCCACCCTACAACCACTCGGGCTAGACCCAATTAATAGGGACACATGTAGTTAATAGGTGCAACCTTTCAATTTGGTGAAGGTCTAAGCCTCTTGGGGGAATAAATAATTTGTATCAATATTGTGTCCCCCCACCTTGAAACATAATTGTGAGGTAAGATTCCTCCCATGGTTGGGAATCCTCAAGGTAGGCATGTCATCTCTACTTGGTTCCCTCAAATCATACATATTTCCCATATGGGACTCCTCTCAAATACACCACACCTATATCAACTTTGGGTATCAAATCCTAGCATCTATACCCCAGTCCCACCATTAACATGTCAAACCCAAGTTGGTTGTGTCTCACATCCATGTGGTGGCTAGTTGACAATGCTCTACCTAGTGTCTTGCACATTCACGAACACACACACCAAGAAGATGTGCATAATCAATCATCATAGTCCATAATCAAATAAATTCATAACAATAGTTTACCATCATGGACTCATTTGTCTAGCTCCCATCTCAGAGTCTCCCCATACATTCATACACCCATTTCATTCAACTAGCTGATTGATTTCCTGCATAAAATGTGGTTAGTATGATCTCATATCAACATGCATATCATTTCTATTATTCAAAACATTTAGATTAAGGATTCCAACTCAATGAGGATTATTTAGCGTGAAGACCCCTTAACCTATGTCACAAGTCCAAATTCCTTCCAAAACATTCCTATGGGTTTGGTCAACCTACCACAACTCATAACTATTTAACAATGTCATACATAGTTCATAGAATTTGTTTATAATAATAATAATAATAATATAACATATTCATGTTAAAATATCGAGACATAATAACATCATATCCTAATAAACAACACAGGCTCATCTCATCATAACCGATCACATGTCAACTATAATCATATTGGTAAATCAAATCATAATAATTCAAAACATGCCAAATCATTTCCAAGGGACACAAGTAACAGTCTCATGATCAATGAAACAACATATATACACACATGCATAAATTTATATATAAGTGTGCATTAGCAAGCATAGAAAATATCACACATATCAATGTCCAAAGTTTCAAAATGTAAAAAGAGTAACCTTTATTATTGAGGGTTGACCTCCAAGTTGAGAAAAAGATCCAAATTATGAAAAATGGGGCATTATAATGAAGGAGAACACCAGTGACTGTAAGCTAAGAAAATAATGAAGATGACCCATGTCTAAAAAAAAGGCACTTCAATAGTGAACAAACATTCAAAATGTGCTCTCGACGAGAGCCATGATTCTTTCAAAGTATTTGCAATAGGTAAGAAATTATATCGATACTTCTTAACTGTAACGTGTTCTAGGAGTCAAATCAAGAATAAAAGAATTTTGTAAAGGGGAAAAATCCTTCTTGCTTCCCAAATTTTTGGTTGATATATCCTTCTTAAAAATAAGTTAAGCAATCTTTCAATGATGAGAACAACAAATTTGTGTTTGTGTTTCAAAATTTGTTTGGTTTTAAAAAAAGTTAAGTAATCCTTTAGATATTCTATATTTTCAAAACAGTGACAGATAAAGTGTATAGTGCCCTAGCCTAGTATTAATTTTAAATTAAGGGATTCCATGTATAGTGCTATTTCTCGATATAAATTTTAAATTAACAGATTTCGTGTATGGTGACATCGCTGGATATGAATTTTAATTTAAGGGATTCGGTATGTATAGTACTATTTCTAGATATGAATTTTAAATTAAGAGATTTAGTATATGGTATTTTAAATTAAGAGATTTAGGATATGATGTTAGTGCTCAATATAAATTTTAAATTAAGGGATTTGGTGAGTATTGTATTTTAAATTAAGGGATTTTGTGTGTATATTTCTATTGCTAGATATGAATTTTAAATTAAGGGATTTGGTGTGTATAGTGCCATAATTTGATATGAATTTTAAAACAACATAGATTCATCTTGAACCTCGATTTATCAAGCATCCAGAGGGATCCAATTTCTTGAAGTGTTTTTTTTAATGACATTTTATTTGGATTTAAATTTTTATTATATGAATTTTAAATTAAGGGATTGGGTGAGTATAGTGTAATTGTTATATGTGATTTTTAAATTAAGGGATTTGGTGTGTGTATTGCTATTGCTAGATATGAATTTTAAATTAAGGGATTTGGTGTGTATAGTACCATAATTTGATATGAGTTTTAAATCAGCATATATTCATCTTGAACCTCGATTTATCAAGCATCCAAGGGAACCAATTTCTTGAGGTGTTTTTTAATGACATTTTATTTGGATTTAAAATTTTATTATATGAATTTTAAATGAAGTGATTGGGTGAGTATAGTGCAATTGTTATATGTGATTTTTAAATTAAGGGATTTGGTGTGTATATTTCTATTGCTAGATATGAATTTAAAATTAATGGATTCTGTGTGTATAGTGCCATAATTTGATATGAATTTTAAATCAGCATACATTCATCTTGAACCTCGATTTATCAAGCATCAAGGGAACCGATTTCTTGAGGTGTTTTTTTTAATGACATTTTATTTGGATTTAAATTTTTATTATATGAATTTCAAATGAAGGGATTGGGTGAGTATAGTGCAATTGTTATATGTGATTTTTAAATTAAGGGATTTGGTGTGTATATTGCTATTGCTAGATATGAATTTTAAATTAAGGGATTTGGTGTGTATATTGCCATAGTTCGATATGAGTTTTAAATCAACATAGATTCATCTTGAACCTGAATTTATCAAGCATCCAGAGAGATCCAATTTCTAGAGGTGTTTTTTTAATCACATTTTATTTGGATTTACATTTTTATTATATTAATTTTAAAATTAAGGGATTGGGTGAGTATAGTGCCATTGTTATATGTAATTTTTAAATTAAGGGATTTGGTGTGTATATTGCTATTGCTAGATATGAATTTTAGATTAAGGGATTTGGTGTGTATAGTGCCACAGTTCAAGATGAATTCTAAATCAACATAGATTCATCTTGAACTTGGATTTAAACCTGGATTTATCAAGCATCCAGAGGTACCCAATTTCTTGAGGTGTTTTTTTTTAATGACATTTTATTTGGACTTACATTTTTATTATATGAATTTTAAATTAAGGGATTGGGTGAGTATAGTGTCATTGTTGTATGTGATTTTTAAATTAAGGGATTTTGTGTGTATATTGCTATTGCTATATATGAATTTTAAATTAAGGGATTTGGTGTGTATAGTGCCATAATTTGATATGAATTTTAAATCAGCATAGATTCATCTTGAACCTCGATTTATCAAGCATCAAGGGAATCAATTTCTTGAGGTGTTTTTTTAAATGACTTTTTATTTGGATTTAAATTTTTATTATATGAATTTTAAATCAAGGGATTGAGTGAGTATAGTGTAATTGTTATATGTGATTTTTAAATTAAGGGATTTGGTGTGTATATTGCTATTGCTAGATATGAATTTTAAATTAAGGGATTTGGTGTGTATAGTGCCATAATTTGATATGAATTTTAAATCAGCATAGATTCATCTTGAACCTCGATTTATCAAGCATCAAGGGAACCAATTTCTTGAGGTGTTTTTTTAATGACATTTTATTTCGATTTAAATTTTTATTATATGAATTTTAAATGAAGGGATTGGGTGAGTATAGTGCAATTGTTATATGTGATTTTTAAATTAAGGGATTTGGTGTGTATATTGCTATTGCTAGATATGAATTTTAAATTAAGGGATTTGGTGTGTATAGTGCCATAGTTCGATATGAATTTTAAATCAACATAGATTCATCTTGAACCTGGATTTGTCAAGCATCCAAAGAGATCCAATTTCTAGAGGTGTTTTTTTAATCACATTTTATTTGGATTTACATTTTTATTATATGAATTTTAAATTAAGGGATTGGGTGAGTATAATGCCATTGTTATATGTGATTTTTAAATTAAGGGATTTGGTGTGTATATTGGTATTGCTAGATATGAATTTTAAATTAAGGGATTTGGTGTCTATAGTGCCATAATTCGATATGCATTGTAAATCAACATAGATTCATCTTGAACCTGGATTTAAACTTGGATTTATCAAGCATCCAGAGGTATCCAATTTCTTGGGGTGTTTTATTTAATGACATTTTATTTGGACTTACATTTTCATTATATGAATTTTAAATTAAGAGATTGGGTGAGTATAGTGTCATTGTTATATGTGATTTTTAAATTAAGGGATTTTGTGTGTATATTGCTATTGATATATATGAAGTTTGAATTAAGGAATTTGGTGTGTATAGTGCCATAATTTGATATGAATTTTAAATTACCATAGATTCATCTTGAACTTGGATTTATCAAGCATCCAGAGGGATGCAATTTCTTGAAGCGTTTTTTTTAATGACATTTTATTTGGATTTAAATTTTTATTATATGAATTTTAAATTAAGGGACTGGGTGAGTATAGTGTAATTGTTATATGTGATTTTTAAATTAAGGGATTTGGTGTGTATATTGCTATTGCTAGATATGAATTTTAAATTAAGGGATTTGGTGTGTATAGTACCATAATTTGATATGAATTTTAAATCAGCATAGATTCATCTTGAACCTCAATTTATCAAGCATCCAAGCGAACCAATTTCTTGAGGTGTTTTTTTAATGACATTTTATTTGGATTTAAATTTTTATTATATGAATTTTAAATGAAGTGATTGTGTGAGTATAGTGCAATTGTTATATGTGATTTTTAAATTAAGGGATTTGGTGTGTATATTGCTATTGCTAGATATGAATTTTAAATTAAGGGATTCGGTGTGTATAGTGCCATAATTTGATATGAATTTTAAATCAGCATAGATTCATCTTGAACCTCGATTTATCAAGCATCAAGGGAACCAATTTCTTGAGGTGTTTTTTTTAATGACATTTTATTTGGATTTAAATTTTTATTATATGAATTTCAAATGAAGGGATTGGGTGAGTATAGTGCAATTGTTATATGTGATTTTTAAATTAAGGGATTTGGTCTGTATATTGCTATTGCTAGATATGAATTTTAAATTAAGGGATTTGGTGTGTATATTGCCATAGTTCGATATGAGTTTTAAATCAACATAGATTCATC
The DNA here is from genome assembly GCA_001517045.1 of Pseudotsuga menziesii. Classification (NCBI taxonomy): domain Eukaryota; kingdom Viridiplantae; phylum Streptophyta; class Pinopsida; order Pinales; family Pinaceae; genus Pseudotsuga; species Pseudotsuga menziesii. The sequence continues at coordinate 432,399 of LPNX011197247.1, read as the reverse complement.
TTGAACCTGGATTTATCAAGCATCCAGAGAGATCCAATTTCTAGAGGTGTTTTTTTAATCACATTTTATTTGGATTTACATTTTTATTATATTAATTTTAAATTAAGGGATTGGGTGAGTATAGTGCTATTGTTATATGTAATTTTTAAATTAAGGGATTTGGTGTGTATATTGCTATTGCTAGATATGAATTTTAAATTAAGGGATTTGGTGTGTATAGTACCATAGTTCGATATGAATTGTAAATCAACATAGATTCATCTTGAACCTGGATTTAAACCTGGATTTATCAAGCATCCAGAGGTATCCAATTTCTTGAGGTGTTTTTTTTAATGACATTTTATTTGGACTTACATTTTTATTATATGAATTTTAAATTAAGGGATTGGGTGAGTATAGTGTCATTTTTATATGTTATTTTTAAATTAAGGGATTGTGTGTGTATATTGCTATTGCTATATATGAATTTTAAATTAAGGGATTTGGTGTGTATAGTGCCATAATTTGATATGAATTTTAAATCAGCATAGATTCATCTTGAACCTCGATTTATCAAGCATCAAGGGAACCAACTTCTTGAGGTTTTTTTCTTAATGACATTTTATTTGGATTTAAATTTTTATTATATGAATTTTAAATCAAGGGATTTGGTGAGTATAGTGTAATTGTGATATGTGATTTTTAAATTAAGGGATTTGGTGTGTATATTGCTATTGCTAGATATGAATTTTAAATTAAGGGATTTGGTGTGTATAGTGCCATAATTTTATATGAATTTTAAATTAGCATAGATTCATCTTGAACCTCGATTTATCAAGCATCAAGGGAACCAATTTCTTGAGGTGTTCTTTTTAATGACATTTTATTTTGTTTAAAATTTTTATTATATGAATTTTAAATGAAGGGATTGGGTGAGTATAGTGCAATTGTTATATGTGACTTTTAAATTAAGGGATTTGGTGTGTATATTGCTATTGCTAGATATGAATTTTAAATTAAGGGATTTGGTGTGTATATTGCCATAGTTCGATATAAATTTTAAATCAACATAGATTCATCTTGAACCTGGATTTATCAAGCATCCAGAGAGATCCAATTTCTTGAGGTGTTTTTTTTAATCACATTTTATTTGGATTTACATTTTTATTATATGAATTTTAAATTAAGGGATTGGGTGAGTATAGTGCCATTGCTATGTGTGATTTTTAAATTAAGGGATTTGGTGTGTATATTGCTCTTGCTAGATATGAATTTTAAGTTAAGGGATTTGGTGTGTATAGTGCCATAGTTCGATATGAATTTTAAATCAGCATAGATTCATCTTGAACCTGAATTTATCAAGCATCCAGAGGTATCCAATTTCTTGAGGTCTTTTCTTTTATGAAATTTTATTTGGACTTACATTTTTATTATATGAATTTTAAATTAAGGGATTGGGTGAGTATAGTGTCATTGTTATATGTGATTTTTAAATTAAGGGATTTTGTGTGTATATTGCTATTGCTATATATGAATTTTAAATTAAGGGATTTGGTGTGTATAGTGCCATAGTTCAATATGAATTTTAAATCATCATAGATTCATCTTGAACCTGGATTTATCAAGCATCCAGAGGGATCCAATTTCTTGAGGTGTTTTTTTTAATGACATTTTATTTGGACTTACATTTTTATTATATGAATTTTAAATTAATGGATTGGGTGAGTAAAGTGCCATTGTTGTATGTGATTTTTAAATTAAGCTATTTGGTGTGTATATTTCTATTGCTAGATATGAATTTTAAATTAAGGGATTGGGTGTGTATAGTGTCATAGTTCAATATGAATTTTAAATCAACATAGATTCATCTTGAACCTGGATTTAAACCTGGATTTATCAAGCATCCATAGGAATCCAATTTCTTGAGGTGTTTTTTTAATGACATTTTATTTGGATTTGCATTTTTATTATATGAATTTTAAATTAAGGGATTGGGTGAGTTATAATGCCATTACTATATATGATTTTTAAATTAAGGGATTTGGTGTGTATATTGCTATTGTTAGATATGAATTTTAAATTAAGAGATTTGGTGTGTATAGTGTCATAGTTCGATATAGATTCATCTTGAACATGGGTTTATCAAGCATCCACAATGATCCAATTTTTGGAGGTGTTTTTTTAATGACATTTTATTTGGATTTACATTTTTATTTTATGAGTGAACATGGTTTTTTTTATTGTTTTTGTATTGGGTTTTATTTTTTTATTTTATGAGCGGACATTTTAAAAAAAAATAATAAATACTTATTTTTTTTGTACATAACATGAGTTTGTTATGTGTAACGTTACACATCTCCCCCATATTGGGTTGTAAGCACCTCGCTACTCTCAGTGCGCATAACATTAGTTCATTATGTGTAACATTACACATCTTCCCCATAGTAGGTTGTAAGTATCTCACTAATCTCGGTGCACATAACATTAGTTCGTTACATGTAAAATTACACATCTCCCCCATATTGGTTTGTAAGCACCTTCCTACTCTTAGTGCAATTAAAAGATTTGGTGTGTATAGTGCCATTGTCTGATATGAATTTTAAATTAAGGAATTTAGCATGTATAATGCCATTAGCCGATATAAATTTTAAATTAAGGTATTTGGTATATATAATGACATTTTAAACTAGAGTCTAGCTATCATGAGTGTCCTAATACAAGGAAACTTTAACCACTTTAAATTTGACCCATATCATTATTATAGCCATATATACATAATGATAGCATAACTTATAGCCATATATACATAATGACTTCAGTTAATTAAATTTAAATTTGAATGATTAGTTTTAGTTTCAATTTGAAGGAGATATACTTAATTGTTTCTTTAATCATGAAGGGTTAAATAATAATTGTATTTCTATTAAAATGTGAGAATTAAGTAAACCCTTAATAAAAAATAAAATTTAAAAACAAAATATTGTCTTTCCAAATCTTTGCAACCTTTTAAATGTGGAGTAGAATGGGAGAGGTAGGGGAAGTGGATGCACCAATGAGTTATTCTCTTTTTCGTAGGTTTCTTATCGAATTAGTCAAGTTAAAATTGTAATTTGCAATTTTATAAATTTCAAGATGTATAAAATGATATTATAATTTAATAATTAAAATTTTTAATTCTAACAATTTGTAAAACATTATGTCATCATAAAGTCAAAATTAAAAACATATTAACTGAAACACGATAGATTCAATATGGCTGGTCAAAATGTACTTAGAATGAAGTCACATTGGCTCACACTCTGGTAACTAGAACAATGATGAAAACAACCTTACTTGCCTCATTTTGAACAAACTTGAAATATATCTTCTCATGATTCTTCCTATGGACTACTTGAAACAAGCGCAAATAGAGAGCAAGAAAGATAACCTAGTCTACTATGGAAAACCATAGAGAAATATATACAAGAAACAATACTATCCACAAGAAACTATAATAGTTAAATGATGAAACTTGCAAAGTAAAACGATCAAATGAAAGCATGCAATGCATGAGGAATGCATTAAAAATTACATGACCAACCGCCTGGCACAAGAAGCATTAGTAGAAACATTTCTTGGAGGAAAAGGTGGAGAGATTGAACTTTTAATATTTATTCTTGGCTCATGACCCATGCACAATGTTCTCAGGAATTTGAAGACAAATTCAAAATCCTAACTATAGATACATAAAAGTAATAGAATCAACACAATCTTGATGAGTTGACATTGAAGCACAATGGTTGGTGTTTGTAGATTGTAGTTGTAGTAATACAAATATGTCACATTTTATATAAAATATTGTGATCAAAATCTATTGTATAAATGCGTTAATGAATGAAAGATTGAACAAGGTCAAAGTTATAAGGGATTTTTGATGTTGAAGCTAAACTTTGTTCACACTCAATTCCATATTGAAACACATAAAAGTGTATAAAAATTTCCACCAAAATTATCTTCAAAGAACAATTACAATCAAAGCAGTGTGGACATGACTATTTAAAAATAAATGGAATTCCAATTGAACATAGACACACGTAGTAAGGACAATCTAATAGCATTTACCATATGTTTTTTTATAACATTAAGTTCATATGAAGTTGAAAGTTGTTTTTATTGTATTTCTACGAAGTGAAGTGATTATAAAACATGCCCATATATTTAGTTTTCACTTTTTAGTGACACCTACCTATTTATTTTTTTCATACCAGATTAACTTGCTTCATATAATTCTATTATAGAAAATAGTTTCCCCTTGTTAATATGTATTACTTATTGTATGGTAAGTGCAATGAGAAGTTTTGTGAAAATGAACAATAAAGAAATTGAAAAAAAAAACATAATTAGATTCAACTTAATGTGTGGACACATAGATTATAACTATTAATATAATACTTGTTGTTGAAGAATTAACGATAAATTTTGATAGAAATGTTGACCATTCTTATTAAATTTTGGTAAAACTTTTGTTGTACAAAAGTGCAAGTCATAATATTTTTGGAAAGTCGCACAGCAACCAAGTATTTTAAAATGCATAAAATATAAAATACCGTAAATTATTCATCAACCAAATTCTCACAACAATTGTAATAAACTTGTAGCTATGAACCCGGAGGTAACTCGACAAATAGACATTTGCAATATACATTCACTAGTATAAACTCAGAGGTCATTTTTGGTATGGAATTAATAACATATGCAACTCACTCTCAATGTAGCTCCCTTAGATGAATGTTATCAAACCGATCCATCCACATAGCTTTAATATGGGTCTTATATCTCTCTATCACAATCTATCCATCACTATATATATTTTCAAAACCACTCTCAAATTTGTCATTAAATAAAATTTAATAATATAGAAGGAACAATTCAAATTAGTAGTAATATAATCCTTAATGTATATCCAACTAATGAATCGTTACAGAAGAAATTGATCATTACCCCCAATGAATAGATATTAACAAATTATTTTTAAAATTATTATTCTTTTACTCTTCCCTCCTTCTTCCCTTTTTAGTTAGTAGAGTAATTTCAAATTTCAAATTTTCTTTAAAGGATAATTTTTAATTAACATTTATGAGACGACTAGTTCAAATTTGACTACTTGTCTTTCTTTAATAAATATTTTAAAAAATAAAAATGTACATTTAAATCCATCAAAAACTATAGTAGTTTATAGCAAGTAGAATTTAGATTTTATTTGATATTTATAATTCGTAAAGTTTATTTAACATATTTTGACATACTAAAGTTTATCTTGATTGCTCAACGTGTTTATTAAAACATAATAAAACAATAATAATAATGTGTATCAAGATATTCAACCAATCTAACCAAGATTAAGTCTGAGAAACCTTTAAATTTTAATAGCATATATGTGAACATTTCAATTTAAATGAATAAGTTATTCCATATTGACTATTATTAAATAAATTAAAATTTTAAATTAAATAAATATTCTAAACTATTTTTATATGTTGAAATTAATATTGTAAAACTTTATGAATTTATAAACAAATAAAATAAATTATTTTAAAATAAAAATAAAAAACAATAAATTAATTTTCAACATCCATAGCTAACCAGTAATAAACAGTAAAGTTATTTAATCTCTATGTATTAAAAAAGTTTAAAAATAAAACATTGACTACACACAAATGACAACATTAAAACAATTCCATCAACCCATAACTCAAGGTCGTAGTGATTCACAATGCTTAGTAGTTAGAAGTCTCTTGACAAAGCTCAATAGTAACTCAAATAGGTTTAAAGTAGGCCAAAAACAATGACAACATAGAATAAAATTACATTAATGCATAGCTCAAGGTCATAATGATTCATAATTTCTAGTATCTCAAAATCTCTTGACAAAGCTCGATAGTGACTCAAATAGGCTTAAAGTAGGCCAATTAGAGTTTACAACATTTTAATAAATAGAGGAATACATAACATTACTAATAATTCTATATATTTAACCATTTAAGTAATCCAATGAAAGTGATTGGCAATAGTACTAGCAATTATCCTAGAAGGTGCAAAGGAACAACGAAAGGAAAAAAAATGGAAAGTAAAGTAGATGTGATGAAGTGAAAAAGAGAATAATTTTTTCCTTACGAATAATCAGGAATACAAGTTGGGATCAAACCCCCTTGATGATCTTCCACCCAGTGCCTCACAACTTGATAACTTTTTCCGTATGCTTGGGACTAGAGCCACCATGTTGGCTGTCTCATGGACCCTCAATTATGTATGTGTAGTGGTTTTTGGGATGGTTTTAACATATGGGTGTTTTGGTAGATGGTCCACCTAATTTTGAACTTTGCTAGTATTTTTGGACACTCAAATGCTCTACTTTCATCCCTTATTTTTTTCCATCAAGGAGGTTACTTACTCCACATCATTCAATTTCATTGAGCCCTATAATTGTTGGGAGTTTATGAGCTATGTTTCCATCTTAGCAAGTATGCACATTCCCCTTTGAATGAAAGTGGAAATAACATATGGCCAATATGTTGGTTAAAAAGCAAAGACGACTCATAGCTATGTGCATTGCACGTCCTTTAAAACTATGGTTTAAATTTATGGATATTGACATACTTAGTTGAATGTAGTTTTACATTGAATGAATCTACGCTATATTGAACCTACAGTTGCAATAACTATATATGTATTTCACCTTAGAGGCACTTCAATAGATAAAAGTATCCCTTAACTGAGTACATGTATTTTAATTCTTACATAATATTCTTGATTCCTTTAATGCCTTTGATAGATCCTTTTAAGGATATTCAAAATATTCTAATAGAAGTCTTGAGGGAATTTATTTGCATGCTAATTCCCTTGGATTTCATTGTAGAAAAGACTACCTTGTCAATTCTCCCTTGGATATGGGCCTCATTAGAACGTTGGTTTTGTAGTGATATATTATCCTTAAAGTTCTTCCAAAAAAGGTAGCAGAGCTAGATTGATCTACCTCTCCTTGTTTTGAAAGGTGGTTCTTAAAGAATCTCATTGTGAATGGTTTTCCCTTGCTATTAATCCATCTTCCCTAATAATTATTGTGATGGCAATGTAATAGCCCCATTCATTGCATGTATTTAAAAATACATACATGCTTGGACCTGTGGTATCCTTAGAGCCATTAAAATCTAGATTTCTACCAATAGAAAATTAATTTCTTGTAGATGAGAAATAGCTCCCATGATTTATGGAGTTTTCTATCTCTAGGAGATCATCATTGCATCTTGAGTATAAATTGGGTAGGGTCCTTGCTGGAAACAATCCTTGTAATGTGAAAACAACCAAATTGTAGTAGAGGAAATATTGAATAGAAAAAAGTAACCATTTTAAATTGTATTCATAGTATGATCTTAAATGGCAACGATATTTAAAAGTAACCATAATGCTTGGACAAAGATACATTGATGAAATGGGAAATCATCATTCCCTCATATAATGAGTTGACCATAGAATCCAGTGGGATCAACCATATTGGATCTTGAAGTCATTTTCTTTCAAAACCGTATTCGCTCATTTATAAATATTCCAGTCTTCCATGGTGATTATACTTTGTCCTAGTCTCTAATACTGCCACTATCAACATATCCATGATCTAGAACCTCAAGTTACTAGAACAAAGCACTGAAGGAAATGCCCGAAATAGGAATGAGGTTTGAAGAAATGTCCATGAGGTTATGATGGACAATAGCATCCAACAATTGATACAACTGTCGAGATACATAATTATGTGTCCTTGTAGTGAAGGACCATTACTTTTTTTCCTTTAGCCATTTCTAACTAAAGGAAGAAACCGGTTTCTGATTCAATGAGACCATATAAGCTCGTGGAAATACATTGGAGATATGAGATATAATTATGTAAAATTCATGTATGGCTTCACTTGAAACTCCATTGTTTTGTGTGTGATTGAGAAGTAGTATGTTATGATGTTGGAATAGTTGTAACTCACAACAAAAGAAACTTGGTGAAAGTGTATGAGATGTATAAAATAAAAGACAGGTGGATTGGGGTAGTGCAATTGAGTTAGGGTCTACGGTAAGTCTTTGTAATATTTAATCCTTTGATCCATTTGTATTTATTTATATTATTACTAAATTGAATTGAATGCTATACAGTAATAAGTTGACTTACTTAGCCAAGATGCGAGTGCCACTTGTCCTGTGGTTAGCAATCATGGTCTCGAGTTGTGGGAAGTATGTTTGGCTTACCTTTGTTTTACTTGCTTAGTACTGTTTTTTTTCAGTATATATTCATATTATTGTATAAATGTCTATGAAACTCAGCCGTGTTTTAAAGTTTATTATTTGGACCCCATCTTCTATATGGGTTTTTGTGCCATAATATGTAATGCAAATGACTTGCTTACTATTTTGATTGATCGAAATGGAAGGTTTAAACCACCCCAACATTATGTCCAAGATACTTTTCTAATGTAACTTTTTGTTTCGAATGATTAATACAAATACAAACTTACAACAAGAAAAAATTGACTTACTATACATGATTTTCTATTCTTTAAGAGTTACCCAAGGACCCTATACTCAATTACTAACTACCAAACAATTCAAAAGGACCCTATACTCAATGACTAACTACCAAATGACTCAAAATAAATAAAATTTATGTATTTCTTTTTCAATTTATAAAAACATATGTAAAAACAAATTATATTTACAAAATAATGCAAAATTTGAATATGACATCGATAAAGCTTCTTGAAAACCATGTATTGGCTCTTTGATATTATGGACTTTTCAAAAAGTGGTAAGACTAATGAATAGAAAATTTGACCATTGGGGAAATGATTTTTAGTGCACGGAATAAATCATTAGAAATGTGGAGAATTTATAATTTTTTTTTTCAGAAAGAAAAAATCATGTTCTTGATATTCAATATAGAATCAAAGGGCATCTGATGTGCCATCCTAAAACAAGGGTTACAGTCAAGTAAGTGGATCTCATAAGTTACATACTATTGATCTCAAGAACAAGTCACAACTCAGCTAAGCTACAGAAGGGGAGGTGCAAGTGCATATCTATCAAATACAAAAGTCCCATTGGTAAATTATATCACTCTAAACCATACCTACCGTGGAAAAAAGAGCACAGAGTTGCAATCTAAAGGATCCCACTCCATAACAATAAAAAAATGTGCAAGTAAAATAGGGAGAACATGCTCCAGCGCCGGGCTCAAATGAGCTTGAAAGTGTCATGAGAGGCCAAAAGGCCATCAAAAAATTCAAAGTAACAACCAAATCCAGGAGCCAAGGAAAGGGCAGTTTTAGAAAGACGATCTGTAAGCTGATTGTGTTCACGATAGATATGGCTGAAAGATAGCTCTAGAAAGCGAGTGCTAATTTATTATAATGGAGAACTCATTTCAAAGTCTGTGAGGCAATGAATTTGAAGACAAGGTTCGATCCACCGCAAACCAGAGTTTGAAATTAGTGGGTCTGTGTTTTATGAGAATACTAATTTTGTATTTACTATTGAACATTATGTTAAAGCATCTTGAGAATTCAAATATCTACCTTGAAGGAAAACCCATGTTCCAAAATCCATCTTCTGTTAAGTACTTTAGCTGAAATTTTAAGATCCAGTCACTATGTATGTTTTGAAGCTCTAAAAGAAGCGAATACCAAATTCATAGGCTAATTTCTACATGCATTTTGGGGTTTAAATAGATATGAAGAAGGTGCATGATATGCATTCAAAATTTTGATATTGGGTTTTTCATATTTTAAAGGGCTATCTTTGTTTTGGAATAAATACCAAGGTAAGAAAAAAGTTTCGATATTCATTATCACTTGGGTGTTTCGAAAAAAAAAATAGATTTCATGAAATTTGAGGATTTAGTAATTGTGTATGCTTTGAAACCTTGAAAGGAATAGGCACATAATTCATAGGTTAATTTGTATATGCATTTTGGATTTTATATTGATATGAAGAAAGTGCATGATATGCATTTACTCTTTTGATTTTGGGTTTTTCATTTTTTAAGGATTGTCTTTAAAGTGTATAATTATGGTCACATTTTTTTTAACAATGAAGAGATACAATTATCTTCCCTACTATAGTCTTCATTTATCTTTGACTTATAATAGGGAGCTCTATTTTTATATCAATGTGGTTCACAAAAACTATTGGTGCATGCTACATCCACAGAAACCTACTTAGATTTATCCCTCAAGGGGTGTAGGGTGGACATAATATGTCGGAACATAGAGTGGTTCAATTAAGAGCCCAACATGTCACCTACAAGGAATTGAGCCTAGGTGGAGAGGTTATCAATCAGTACTCCCAACCACCCAAGCTACATCTAATGGACTATGGGAGCTCCACTCATCCTTATCAGTACTTTCTACAACTTCTTTATACAGTTTGTTTTGTTTTTTATTCATTTAATCTATGACAACATTCTTATGGGAATTTGTTTTGGACTTAATAACAAATTTTATGTGCCTTAAGTTTTTATCCCTTCATAGCACTATGTTCCTATTTTTGTTAGTCAAATTATTGTTCAATTCAAACAAGACTTAGGTTTAACTTGATTTATCGACCTCATTACAATTTATGGTTTTGTAAATTTTGAGTTCCTTATCTAGTTGGATTTTGATGGCTAAAGAATTAGGTTTAACTTGATTGATCGACCTCATTACAATTTATGGTTTTGTAAATTTTGAGTTTCTTATCTAGTTAGATTTTGATGGCTAAATTGATATTTGTTTGTTGATTAGCAGATCTAGTAAGTTTCATTATGTACTTCGAGAGTGTCTTGCAAAACAAGAGTTCAACTCATTGATTTTCCATGGTTATGAATTAGATTGTTATCTTTAATTCTGATCTATTGTTAAGTGATTGATCTATAGGTTAGTGTAACTAGGTTATTAATGAAGTTCCAAGAGGAAAAAAAAGCTTCATTCCGTGTCGATTAGATGTAATACTTTTTTACTTACATGTTAAATTCCATTGTAAAGGATAAACATATCCCACTCTACCCTTGTTATCTTGTTTATTATCCTCCTATTACCCTTCGCTTCTGTCCACATATTTCACATGGTGAAACTCCAATCAATTGTAATAATTAACTACTCCAATTTTGGAAAATATTCAAGCCATTGTGGTTTTGGTTGTAAAAGTACGTACAAAGACGATGAATGAATTTGGAAAAAATGGGCATCTTTCTTGGTATGGCAAGATTCTTGAAACATTTTGGATATTATGGCGAGATTCATGAAACATTTTGGAGGCTATGGACAATTGCATAAGGTACAAATTCAAGTCATTGTGATATGTTTTCACTTGGTTAAGGATGAGTAGTTCTCCATGGTTTTATAAGAATGTACAGACATGTTTTTTCACAAAATTTGTGTTGTTTATTTATCCAGTTTTCAATGCGTGGAAAGTATATAATTACATTTTGGGAAAATGATATTGGAAATTTTATAGAAATTTCTATAACTTTCATCGGCACTATTTGCTACATCATCAGATTCAACTGTTTCTTGGAGTAAATATTATGCTAGGTCATCATCATCACCTAACTCATGTTGATCATGCTCTGCATCATCGTATCCTTCTTCCATAGAACCCTCTTCATTAGCATCGTCTAGGTTATACTTTATTGGCCTTCCCCTTGGATCGTGTCTCACAACAAATGACCAGCCCGCTTTACCTGGAACCTCTGAGTAAAATACCTGTTCACATTAGCTTGGAAGAACATAGGGCTCTGTTCCTGGTTCAAACAACCTTGTGTTTACCGTGATAAATCCATTATCATGTTCAATAATAGTTTTATCGGGATCACGTTGATTCAATCGTAACCTGTACCATTTGACAATGAATAGAACTACCTTAAAGGAATTAAAGTCACACTGTATAATATATTCCAAATACCCATAGTATTGATTTTCTGAGACTTCTGGATGTTTGTCAGTTCTAGATGAAACATTGGTAACCTCAAAGATAGAAGATATCCCAGAATCTGATGTTTTCTTTGTTTCATCCAACTTTTTTATTCGATATCTACCTCCATTGTAGACCATATCCTTATGGTGTTTTACCTGCAATAATCAATACACGAAAAGATTACACAACCATTCAGTCCTTATGTAGCAATACATGGAAAATAAGAACATGTACGTCAAAATTTAATTTGCAAAATAAAAGATTTAGAGGGATTGATTAATTATATTCTTACCATTTTATCTTTTACACCATATGCCAAATTGATTTCCCTTTCTGTTAGATTTCTATCTCCATTTCATTGCATTTCTTTTACCAATGAAGCCACACCTTCCCATGATATTCGATAACCCGATTGTTCGCATCGTTCAATCCATACCTTCATCCAGTCAAGATTGTTTATGATGTATAAATGAATTGTATCCCATTGTCGACCAAGTATATGCTCTTAATTGAAGCAATTATAACTAGAAAATACAATTAGAGTATGAATGATATAATAAACATCCACTAGCTAATAATTACCTTTCAGCTTCCTCAATCTACCTTTCCCCTTCAGTTGCTCCCCCTCAAATTTGTTATTGGAGTCCGGATCACAAATGTGACGTAAATTGAGCTTTGATGCTAAAATAGGAATATATTCACTAACATACAACATGTTTTGGTATAACATATATCCTTCCATCATAGAACCCTCAGCAAACCCTTCATAAATTTCAAGTGCTTCTCAACCATCCACATGGACCTTGAGTGCACAGGTCCACACAACTCAATCTCCTCAACTTGGTGTATGAGGTAGTGTTCATGTGAATTGAAAAATGCGGATGGTAGATGCTTTTGAATTTCACACATGAGACGAGGAATTTCTCTCCTCCAATACTTTATATCTTCTTTATGGATTTCTTTAGATTTCAACCATCTACAAGTGACGCAAACCAATGACGATATTTAACAAAAATAAACATTAAATTACAATATATGCTGAAATAGTGCAAAAAAAACAATATAAATTATACGTAGAATTAAAGAAACACTAAGCACATGCAAGTAATTGCTAGTTACCTCATTTATTTACCAAGATTATATATAACTTGTTTGAAATTGTTTTCAAAGTTGTCCAGGAGAGAGAGAGGTAGAACATACTCTATCAGTATACAAACCACACCATTTATTAAACAAAGAGTATACACACAAGATAAAAAAAATATACGCAGTAAAATGAAAAAAAAATTATATGGACATAAAAATAATAATTACCTTGATGAAGACATGCCAATCATGTGTTTTGACCCCCGCAAAATCACCTTTTTTGGTTATGATATTCTTCAAGTTCACACAAAATCCAGTGGGAAATTTAATTTTCCGCATTACTTCTTTGAAAACATTGCTTTGTTGCTCCGTAAACATCCATGGAATTGATTTTATATTAACTTGTTCTCCGTTGGTATGAAATTGGATGACGTCTTTCATTGCATGGTTGCTTCCTTGAATGTCTTTGCAAGATTTCAGAACTTTATCTTTCTCCCTCTTTAGCTCCAGTAGTCACCATAAGGTTTCAGTAACATTCTTTCCAATATGCATTGTATCAAACGAATGAGCAATTTGTAGGTGCTCATAGTAGGGAAACTTGTTGAATTGAATAGGATAACTTTTCATTGCTCATGGAATCCCATTAATTCCTTCATGATCATGATGCACGTCATGAATATTAGTTTATAACTAAATTACATCATAAATCAAATATAGTCACTACGGTAAACAACTCACAATAAAAATTAAAATACATAACAATTCATATACGATGGTCCATACGTACCATGATGACGATTTCTATTCTATTGCATCTTCCAAAGGTGAGGTGTCATTATCCATGGTTTTAATGCAGTCTCCTGCTTCCCATTGAAAATATTTTTTTCAGTTTTTCTATACCTGTGATTCTTAGAGAGGAAATGCCTATACTCATCAAACACCTCCTTTCTTAAGCTTTTTGAACGACGAGATTTTATCTTAGGACCACAAATTGGACATGCAAATTCACCCTTTTTCTGAAGACCTACAATATTTAGATATGGAATATATATTTCAATTATATTCATATATAAACTATTCTAACTACTCCATATAATTAAATGCAATTAAAGTGGAACTTAAAATTACAAACCACAAAATGAAGTTAACCTAGGGGCATCGTGTATTGTCCATACAACCATTGCATGGAATTGAAATTTCCTTTGTTGTATTGGTCTAGATACGTCACACATATTGATGACATTCCATAACTTTAGTAGCTCATCTATAAGAGCTTCGATGTATACATTCATATCTTTGACTTGGAACTTACCTGATTGATTTGAAGTACATATAAAATATATCATTATGAGAACCATTAAGATATATAACCCATGCACATGAGTAAAATAATATATATATATAAAATTAGGAAACATAATACGACAAATGAGATGCCACAACTACATTATAAATAAAACAGTTATAGACAAAAAAAACCTGGAATAATCATCAACAACATTATGTGCTCCCTTTTTATTAACAACCATGGAGGAATGTTATTGTTGATAACAAAAATAGGCCACACCTTGTAAATGGATTTCATCTGTGCAAATGGATTAACACCATCTGCTGCCAAAGAAATCCTAATATTACGTGGTTCTTCTTTAAAGTGAGGCCACTTTTCATCCAAATCTCTAAAAGCAGAACCATCTGTAGGCATTCAGATAACATCATCTTGACTTCTGTTCCTGGCATGGTAATCCATAAATTGCATTATGTTTTTGCACCTAAACAGTCGTTGCAAATGTGGAATGATGGGAATATAACGAAGAACCTTCTGAGGCACATTGTTTGTTACTTTATCTGTACGATTTCTACTTACATGACATTCCGGACATTCTGTTGCAAATTCATGCTGATTATAATATATAACATGGTCATCAGGGCATGAATGAATTGCTTCATAATGCATTCCAATCTCCTTCATGATGGAAGACAAATCTCGATATGTGTAAGGTAAAATATTTGATGGTGGTAACAAAAATTCAGCTATCAAGCTACAAAAAATAAAAATAAAAAGTTAATATTGTAATAAATAAATAATATTAATTAAACACACTTCATCCATACAATGATCAATAATGAATTAACAATACAATTCTTAGAGGAATACAGATAAACTTTATCACAATCCTATATATGTGATGGATTATTTTACATACCTTAGCATCCGTGTGATTGCAATGTTTGAAAGACTTTTCATAACCTTCAAGTTCATTATCAACAATATAGCAGAGAGAAGATTTGTTTTGGAGCTGTTAAGTCATGAACTTGTTTTCTTTAGTTTCATATTTTGCTTGTGATTTTTGCTTTAAACTTGCTCATTAAATTGCTTTTATGAAATTTTGGTTTAAAGTGGAATTTTGATTTTTGCCTTTAGGTTTCTATTATTTTTTGTTTTCTTAGGTTCTGAGGGGTTCTATAGGACATATGTTGATTAAAGGTTTCACAAATAACACTAAGGTCAAATTTTACCATATAAACCTTATTCAAAATGGAATTAATGGCTAAAAAGAACCAAATTTGATTTTAAAACATTCTTGTAGCGCAACGGCTAAAATTTTACACTGTGGCGCTACAAGAATATCGCGGGCGCTAAAATTGTCGGTTTTCATGCCAAATTTTCTCATGATTGCACCCCTGGATGACTAATCACATGTGTAGACAGGTTTTGATACGTGTTTCATCAGAAATAATCATGCAAACAGGTGTGGTCTGTGATGTGAAGGAGATCTTGGCAATCAGAAGTTAGAGCTCAGCAAATCATGACAGATAGAGGAATGAGCCAAGATTGATGGGGAAGATTTTCTCCACATAGGCATTACGAAGCTAAAGGCAAAGTGGAACGAAGACAATTGCTGAGAATCCAAAATTTACAGTTAAAGAAGGAATTTAGGGATTTCTCAGCGCGACAGTTGGAAGCAAGATGAAGGTTTAAAGACACCTGGATGGTTAAATTCAACATTCAAATAGTTCAAAGATCAATTTTAAACACCTGCAGCAAACTGGGAGTGAGGTATTCCGCGTGAACTTGGTCGTGGTTTCTAAATTGGGGTTTTTTTCCATTAAGGTCCATTAGGTTAAATTGATTAAAGAAAACATCAATTCATGTTGTTAACAAGCTCCCAACGATGAGAGATCAGTCTAAAAGGTTTTAGATGTTTTGGCAAATGATAAGTTGAAAAACAACAGTTACATTAAACAAATTTTCCTGTCAAGACCAGCAAATATGGTAAGATGAATGTCTATACTGTTTGTGGCGACCAGGGTTTCACAGAATTAATTGTTACCTATAATCAATGCAATGAGTTAGCTGAGCATGTCTATTGCATGTAGACCTTGTCTGAGTATGTTCCAGAGGCTGATTGGTTTTGTGTTAAATGCAAGTTGAAACAGAAATTTAGCACACATAAGATTGCTCTCATATCATCTCATCCCCTAGTTAAACAATCACAATCTGAATCTCAGAAGTGACCAGTTGAGAGTACTGATGCAAAATCCTTATTGCAAAGAGATAGCTTATTAGTGGCATTAGAAGGAGCCAAGGGTGCTATTTGTGTAGAATCACAACACATAGATGTCTCTATGCATTCCAGAGGTGGTCTGGCATTTGGATGAGCATATTGGATGTTAGTTAAGTTCAGCAGTAGCTTTGTTAAAGACTTTTGTTAGTCCGTTTGACCTAAATTACCCAAGTTCAGTTCAAAACATTTCCTGCACATAGAAACATCATTCAGCCATGGGAAAGCAGATGAAGAAAAGTGGAAAGACCAACAGGGTTGAGCCTACTGAGTTGAATTGGATTGACAGGTTTCCAAGTTGTGCAGAGCTTTTTGAGAATGTTGGATGGTTAGATTTATTTAAGAATATTGATGGATATAACACCGAAGTTTCTCATAAATTTTCTCAATGTTATAACCAAGATACAGTATCATTTGACACTCTGAAATTCAAATTAACTGTAGAGTTAGTGGCTGAAGCAATAGGAGTTAGGAATGAAGGAGAGCTGTGGTTCAAAAAGGTGCCATTTACCTTCAATGCCCAAAGATATCTTTTACCTGGCATTATTCCAAACTGGAGCAAGGGAGTGCTCATTCATAATTTTAGAGCTGAATGGGTGGAGCCCATCAAAGTCCTACAAAGCTACATTACCTATGAAGGGAGCTATGCTTTTGTCTTTAAGTATCATTCTAGGTTCTTACAGCATCTTGCTGGTGAATCAAGGATGAGTCTCTTTTTCTTCTTGTTGAAGAGTTTGCAGAAAATGTCAAGCAGGATTAAAGACATCATGACCACACTGCAGAGTCCATCTTCCATCATGGATTGATCAAGCTTATTATCAGCACTATTCTGCAAAGAGAAGGAAAGACATGGGACTACTTTCTCTTTTGGTTTGGTTTCCAAATTAAGCAGGAAGAACAGCCTACAAAAAAACATGTGGACAAGGGAAAAACCCTAATTAGAAAATTAGGTCAAAAATTCAAGTCTGAAGATAAAAAATGTGTAAAAATTAAGGAAGTGACAGAACCTTCAAAGGGAGATATTGAATCTCAGCATCCTTCAATTGACAGTAAAGGAAAAGGTTTGTTGATTGTTGAAAAGGAAACTCAGCCTGTGCAAATTAAAGCACCAACAGAGGCACTTATAGATGAAAAAATTGTTGTCACAGAGAAGGTTGCAGTAAAGGAAGAAGATACTAAGGTCCAACAAAGAAGCCCAATTACCATTTTATCTAAAGATGAAGGATACTTGTTGGAAGGAGATGAGGTGACTGTCAATGCTGAGTCTAGGGTTGGTACACACAGGGAATTCTACAGTCAAGAGGATAAAATAGTAAGGCCAAAGAAAAATAAGATCAAGGTTAAAGCTATGGATTTTTCCACAGTTAGACATCAAGAAAAAAGTTTAAAGATGATGGGAGAGCTTGCCTCAGGATGGAGACCCAAAACCAGACCCAAAAACAAATTGAGGCTGAACATGAAAAAGCTTCTAAGCCCTAAGTTAAACACAAAAGAGGTGACTATGATTGACACTTCTTCTTCAGATGAAAACCTAGAATCTAGCAAGGGTAAAATCAAAGGAAAGAAACCATTGAAGACAGTAGAAGAGTCCAGCCTCACCCAAACTAAACTATCAGTTGTGTTTTTGGAATTAAGAAGTGAAATGTTGAAGGAACAACAGAAAGAAGAAATGGAAGCTTCTTATTCAGAAAATAAGTTGTTAATGTATGAAAATGAACTTGATGAAACAAACAATCAAGAAAATCCAAATGTTAATGGTGTTTCTATAGAGCTGTTGCATGAAGATGGGGACATCTTCAGAAAGCTGAATATCCCATGGCTGCCTAGTGAGCTACAGAATACAACAACAGGCAAAGCTTTTGACTCAGATAAGGATAATTTGCAAAAAACCATCAAACAGTATAAGCATCAAATGGAGTACATGCAAGAAACAAATGATGGTTTAATCCTAGCTAACAGAAGACTCAGGGAGGACTTAGAGGAAGTGAATGATCATTATCAAGAGCTTACTACAGTTTCCAAGGAGGCCCTAAAAAGGAAAAGAAACACAGATTTACAGTGTGCAGAATTGAAACGGACTATCGAAAGCCTACAGCAGCAGAATAAGGAGCTTACAAGAAGGATGACAGATATGGAAGCTGAGCAGCAGAGAGCCAGGAAGAAGGCCCAAGCCTTAGATGGAATAGCTTTATTGGAAGAAGCTGCTAAAGACCTTTGAGTATTGTTAGTTAGGCAGTTACTTGTTATGTTTTTGAGAAATACTTTATTTTGTAAATTACAATTTTGACATTATCCTATCAATGAGTAGGCTAAAAACAGTTAGGGTTTAGACCCTAATTGAATTTTGAAAAATAGTATTTAGGAGGATCTGAAAGAGAACAAAAGGTTTGGATTTTTGGATGGCTTAAGGAGGTCTTTGACTTGTTTATGAGCTAAGTACTTAACTCTCATGTGTATTTGATGAACATAATTATGAAATATATGATCTTTTTTACCCTTCAATCTGTGTTTTGGCTTCATTTTTAACTTGTTTAGTTACACAATTGATAAATTCATTGCTGGTTTATGGTTTGTATGCTTGTAATGCTTGTCAGTTGTGAATGAACTTCAATTTCATGTTCTGTTGGATACCTGGTAATTATATTATGCATCTCTGTTCTTCTTTACTTGTGATTCAGTTCCTATTTGGCTTATGAATGTATTCCCTTTTGTCACTAGGACTTCACAACCAGAAAAACCTTTCAGAAACCCTAATAACCTAGTTTTGCTTGATTGAATTTTTGAGATTGTGTTGGCTTGTTTCTTTGTAGTCTGGAAACAATTTCTGGCACAAACAGGAGCCTTCATAAAGGGGTTCATATGCCTTATCGAGAAGAGGTATATCGTGAACATCATCAAAGTCATCATTATTTTTATTATCAACGTCATCGTCATCATCCATTCTAACATTAATTCAATCATGGATCAATGTATTTGTACCATCATCTTCAATTACATTATTGGTATGATCATCTTGTTCAATATGATCATTCACTTGTTCTCCATTAAACATACACGCTCCATGATCCTAATCCTAAACTTGTTCTGAAAGCACTTCCTTTGGACGATATGTTGTAGGGGGTCTTTCCTTTAATATAAATACATGGAAACATCAATAGATATACATTAATATATGAAAAATAAAAATAATACATACAATTACCAAAACAAAGAATATAATAAACTTTATAATGCTAAACCTACAAATGGACAATATTCGTTCCCCCCCTCAGCGTGTCCATGCTCCCTGCAATGTTTTGTGGCTATTGAGATCAATATTCTTCTCCTCTTAAATCCCATGCATTGAGTACATGGACAATAACATTTTCCATCACCCCTTCGTTTCGTTGCATCCCATAGCCTAGCAAGCAATTGTCGGTTGTCTTTGTTTGGATCCAGAATATTTCTATTTGAAATTTTGTCACAAACTTCATGAATGAATATAACCGGTTTTATTAAAAAATCAAGTTCCACGCTTTAAAATTTTGTCAAATAGAGAGAATTCGAAGAATAAAAAATTCCCGGCAAACTATCTGTCGAAGAAAAAAAAAATCCCACAAACTTCTGAAAACGTCCATCGAGGAACAAATAATTTTTGCAAATTGTCCATCGCTTCTAAAACAAACATGTTGAAATGTTTAAAAAAAATTATATTTATAATGGCCTGGCGTCGAATATTCGACACCGTTTAAAATATGGGACCAAAAATTTCAAATCTTTCAAACCTTACATTATTTTTTTTTTGAACCTACACAAATCGTCAAAAATACGACACTAATGGGTCAAACTACTGACACTCTAGGGTCGGATATGTGACACTTTTAGGTTCAAATACTGTTGGATATTCAACACTAGGTCGTCAAATATTTGACACTTCAGGGCCGGATATTCGACACTCTGGTGCATCGGATATTCGACGCCTGAGGTGTCGGATATTCGATGGCGTTATTAAACTTTCCTGATCGTCGTTCTTTTCAATGATTGTTTTCCGACACATCCGTACTAAATGTTGGATGATATCGGATTTCGGGTCCAAATCCTATTGTGATTGATTCTTGTATGGTTAGTTGATGCATGCATGGTTGTCCTTGGTTGATATTACATGATCGATAAATGATTCATATATGGTTGAGATATTATGAACTGATGATCCATGTCTGTATGGATGATGTATGCATGAGGATCGTTGTATGATTGATACTAGTTGATGTATAATCGATTTTTGAATGATCTCTAAAGAAGACTTATGTCTTGTGTTGAGATGAAAAGTAATATGCTGTTATGGCCTTTTTTGGTTCTTAGTTAGATTAGAACTATTGCATATAAATTCACTTCGCATGTTACATTAAAATGAAAAATTATTTAGGTGATATTTAAAAGTATGTATCCTTGTGATCTTCATTAGAAAAGTATCTTGTGTCATTATTGAAAGGTATCATGCTAATAACTTGGTGATGTTTCATATATCTCTGTTTAAAAGTAGGTACTAACCGTGTAATTGATTAAATATGATACATGTACCTTTATTGAAGATGAACTTCGGGTATCCTTATATATTCAATACTAATTGTGTAGAATGTGGTACTTGTATCTTTGTTAGGAAAATATCTAGGGAACTTGTTGAAATAAATTATATCCTTGTAATATTTGCTGAAAAGTATCTTGCTGGGGTATTCTTGTAGTATAGCAAATACCTTTGTTGAAATGCATCTTTGTAAAATATCATAGTGATAGTTCATGCATCTTGTTGGAAAAATATCTTGGTGACACTTCATGCATCCTTGTAGGGGAAGTATGTGAGTGACAAATCATACAAAAGCTTCATGGTAATGTATCTCATGTGATTGACTGATCTGAACACATCCCATGTATCTTAGTTGCATTTCAAATGATTGAAATTGATTAGAATAAGATTCAAGTAGATGCATTTCAAGCATTTTGTTGAAGAAGTATCTATATCTCGAGTAACTTACACATACTGAAGTATTTCATATTTCATGTAATTAATTAGAAAATTATTTTCTTGAAAGATGTATTTTATGAATTTTTTTTAATATTATATATGTGTACTGCTACCCATATGTTTGTTGGGAATGTGAAAAAACATCATTGTTAAAGAAGCATCTCTATGTCAAGTATATTTGTTGAAGAATATGGTTTCATTGTTGGGACTGATTTCCTGGATTACCTCGAAGAGAAGTCTAGTATCTGTTTCCAGAGAGGTAGTCTAGTGGATTGTCACCCCTTTGCTTCCATCATATCACTCTACTAATCCAGGTTCTGTACATGAAGCTGGGAAATGGGATGGCAACCCCATAGGAAACGAATAGGAAAGTAGTAGTGGGAAGCATTGTGGTTCTCAGAAGAGGTAGTTACGAGAGTTGCTAAACTAATTGTGCTCTTATTGTGGGAGGAACATTGTCTCGTTGAATCTAGTTTCCCAAATATGAGATAAGTATTATCTCATGTGTTATTCATGTTGTTGTATTCTGTATATGTGCCATGGTCACTAATTTATGCTATCTTTATGTTCATGGTTTAGTTGTTGAATAAACTCTTATACAATGTGCATCATATGTTTTTATACCTTATGTTAATCATAAGGTTGATTGAAATATGATTTTTAGGTGAATGTATCTTCGTTGATATTTGAAGACCCTGTAATGGGGATTGAATATTGGCCCTTGCTGCTACTCTTGGCTCTCACACAGGAATCCAGTAGATGGGATGGTGATATATTGAGGAACGAATTAGATGAAGGGAGTCACATCCCATAAGCAGTGAATGCAGCCATGAAATTAGTAATGTGAATTATTGTGGTTTCTCGGAAGAGGAGTTTTGAGAAAGACTACTTAAAAATTGAAGTTAGTGATCCCTTTGAAAGCTGTAAAAGTATGTGTGTGTTATGCGTCGAGGATGATACATGGTTTAAGGGGTAGGGGATGTAATACCCTATGTGTTAAGCCCCAGATACATGTAATTTGTAATTGTTTATTATTGTGGCACATGGTACCGAAATAAGGGTCATTAAGGACTTAAAGACTTTATTATTATTTTGTAAATAACTAATTAATGAAAACAACTGGCACATCAAGGACCACTACAAAAGTATGGGAGGGGTATATCCACAACATGAGGGGGATTGGGGACATTCATGAAACTTTAGAACTTATTTGGTTGACCTTGGTCCATATTTATGCCTTGGTGGATTTATTAGTTGATGATCACTTAAACATTGTACAACAGACCCAAATTTTGATTATTTTATCCTATGTTGGTATTATTGAGCCTAATTCATGATATGGAAGGACTCCTTGGTGTTTGGGTGGGTGTCACTTGTTGATTGAACCCATTTGGTGGTTTTGTAACTCCTTTGTGGAGGTTACACTTAGTTTTGTAACTCACATTTGCACAAGTGTTCCCTCACTGGTTATTTTTAGACTTAACACCTCAAAAGTTGTGTAAATACTTATGTAACTCCTTGTGTAAATACTTGTGTAAACCCACTTTATTATTTTGGGAAGGTTCCTAGGCTTGTGTGACACCTCACCTCACTAATTTTGATTCCTCTTCATGGATGATGTGTCCATAGATGAATTTGATTTGGGTGGAGTGGCTTGGAGTTGCCCTCCTTGAAATTCAAGTTACTTGGGTTGGATTAGATTTAACCTCTTGTGGTTGAATTACCCCCTTGGATTGAATCAACTTACTTTGGTTTGGTTTGACCCCATTGAGTTAGAATTACCTTATTTGGTCTATAAATCCATGTTTTATCTCCTTGGTTTGGAGGGCTTGTTGATGGTTCTTTTGGATGGTTGTTGATTATGATTGTTCATACATTTGATGGTGAAATCTTGGTAAGCTTGTGAGCTTGGGAAACCATGAATGCTCTGCTATATGAATGAACTTTGTGCTTGAAGCACTGTGATATTGTCTGGTGTTTTTGGTAAGCCTGGAAAACTCTGGCATAATTCCTCCATGTCCACTACTTGGCTATGTCCTAGACCTGAACATAAATCTTGATGGTGAATGACAATATCCCGATGGCATAGGGGGCCTGGATTACCATTACACTTGGTAGTGGGGTGGAAGAGGAAGTATGCGGTGATGAATATATTTTTGGCTTCTCAAACTGATACTTTATAAATTCTTGAGTGCACCTATGTTGTGTATCTATGGCATCGGCTCGAGGGTGGCCTATCAACGTGAGATATGACTTGGAAATGCCAAAGGATGGGTGGAGCTTGGTCTCAATGATGTCAGTTGCGCATTGATAAGATAAGTGGTTTATCTCATGTTTATTTAATTTACTTGGCTCTGATCTGATTTATTTATGGATGCACATGAAATTTTTTATGAAACGTATGAGTTATTTGTGGAAGAAATTTCTCACATAATTCAATCTATTTATGCAAATAAATTTTATGAAGGAATTGCAAACTAGTGTTTAGGAATTTGTGCACAGTTTGTTTGAGGAAATAATTCTTTGCAACCTTTGCTACAACACTGATATTTCTGCCCCTGTTCATTATATAATGTGTATTTTGGTGGTACAATAACCACAAAATGGTTTAATACACTTCTCTTTGATACTTCTCTCTTTTATTCGAAAACTAGTAATTCGATCAAACTGTTTGGCATAGTTTGGAGACTTGGCACATGAAGTGTTTGTAAAAATGCCTGAATGTTCTTTTTATTTCTGTCTGATAAATAATATTGAAATATGTGTGAGAATGTGAGGAGAAATATTATTGGCAGTGTTGGATAAATTTCTACCGAAATTCTAGATCAATTTTCAATTTTTAGTTGTGGATTTAATGACTCTAGTGATTCCTAGAATTACTAGTCAATTTGGATGAGTAGAATTAGCTAGTTTTGTGAGTTGTTTAATGGAATGTATATGGAAAGAAAGCTACATCCATATAAATGTAATTGACCCCTGCTATGTTTTCCATGAGTTACATTAGTCATATATTTCTTTTTATTTGGTATTTGGAAAGTTAAATTGGAAACTAGGTACTTTGCAGTGAAATTGGTAACTAGTTTTTTTATTGGTAACTAGTTTTTTGTTGGTAAAAGATGAATGTACAACCATATGCTCTGTTATTGGTACTTTATTTGTGTTGTAGAATTCTATTATCCATATCTGTTCCTTCACCTCTGTGTTCCTCGAAACTCGGTATGATTGGTTAGATTGAATTCATGGTTGTGTTTGTTAACTAGTTGCACTAGTTGAACGTGAAATATTCTTCGTTTGTGTACCAAGACCAGATATGAAAAAGTAATTTATTTTTTTGTAAGTGCATGCTTAAATATGTGTATAATAATTGTAGGTTCACTTTTTGGTTCATTGGCATGGTTTCCTTTCAAATTTTTGCAAGACTAGATGTTTGTACTATTGAACAACTAGTTAACTAGTTCATGTGGAATTATGTTCATAATTATTATGTTTAATTAGTTGGGAAATGGTTTTTAGGCCTTATTCACATGTTATTAGTTGTTAATTATCCATTGGACTTGATAAATCGTGATTAAATGATAAAGAAATGGGATTATGTTATGTATCATCAATTGTGTGATGTGTCGTTAATAGTTGTAATGAGAAAACTATAAGAGTCGTAAGAAGAACACTAAGTACTAGTTAAACATGATTAAGAGTAAATGACCTTTAGAGGTGTATTTTATGTTTGGAATAGATATTTGATGTTGTTAAAAGGTGTTAATAAGCTTTCCTAGCTCTTGGATAAGTTGTTGGAATAGTTATTGAATTTATTTTAATTTATTGGTAATTAAATGGATTTGTTGTAATTAAAACATGAAAAATAGAATTAAACATTTGTTTGACTAATTCGTTGTGCTAAAATTATTTAAATAGCCTTAAAGAGTTAATGATATGTCCCTAAGACCCTTGTTTATCCCCTAGAAACATTACAAAAGACAAAAGCATGGCAACCATCAATCATTTGAATGGCTACTCAAACCAAGATCTTAGAGACCTTAATCTTTGGTCAAAAAAAAATTTACATAAATTATGCATCCCACAACTCTCTTGCAAAAAAGAAGATTAATAAAATTGGATCCTCAAAATTTGTGTAGAAAAAATCCATGCAAATTTTCATAACTTAATGTACAAAGAAAATGAGTAGATTTTTGGAAAAAAATTACTACTATAATAGCCACAATCAAGCTCTATCCATTGGAGCCTTGGAAGTAAAATGTTAAAATGACAAAAATTTACTATGATAAAATGATTTTAAATGTTTACTTCAACCAAAATTGAATATCATTTACAACACTTTATGTAAATACATAAGCAACAAAAATGATAAAAAAATTCTACTTTGATAGAATGACTTAAAGTTTTTGCTACAACCACAATTAAATACCATTTACAACTCCTTATAAAATACATAGGCAACAAATATACCTTGCATTATAAAACAAAAGGAGTTAGAAATATGTAATCACTATCTTGTTTAATTGACAACCATACAAATGATCAAACACACAAGCAAGAAAATGGACATCACGTGCTAAAATCTTACATTCAACTACCATTGCCAACTACACCCATATACATAGTTAGGGAAATTTGATCCATAGAGTGAAATAATTATCAAGGTATTTTTTCTGTAATATTTATATAGAGATCTGATTGTTATAAATAATTTTGCATCCTCATATAAATAATAAAAGACATTACCTACACACTAGGAGCACTACATTCTTTTAATCATTTCCCCATGCAACATAAAAGTTAAAAGGATCATATCATTTACAAACATTTATATACACTCCCTCAATTTAATCTTACATTTGTTGCCTTCTTTTACCCTCTAACAACCACCTTATCGGTGTATTATTGCACCTTCTTGGGGCAATTGCTATGGCTATCATTGTTTAGCAATTGCAACTTACCAAGAATGAACCCTTCACAAACTTTGTTTGGTTGTTCAATCAATGACAAACCATTCACCATTTTTTTCTATGCAATAAATTTAGACCATTGAAGCTTAAATGACCAAATCATAAGTGACATAACCATGACTGATCCAAGAGGTTTTCTTTGAAAGCAACAGACAAATCTTTTTGCAATGTATTTATTTTCACCTTGCTTAGTTTCAAATTTTATGTTACCTTTACCCATGACAACTACTTTGTTATCATCTCCCAATTTTACTTCTGACTACACAGATTCATATATGTTTGCAAACATATCCTTGTTTCCACTCATGTGGTTACTACAACCACTATCTAAAAACCATACTTCTTTTGAGCTTTCTTGTGCACTATTACAAGTAATAAACACCGAATCACTATTTTTAGAGTGCTCTTTCTCTTGAGAAATTTGCATTCTGCCTATTCATATCAAACTGCTTCTTCCTACATTCACGTCAGGGATGATTTTAAGGAACCATACTTATTTAAAAGTGTATAAATGTAGGCGAATATTATCAATTCTTAAAACGCCAACCAAAAAATGATTGGTGATATTTTTCAAAAAATATTTTAATTTCCAAGGATTTTATATAGTTTATATAATAATTTGGTGATTTTTAGGGTGAAAAAATTTTACCCCATCAAAATTGAGCGAAACAAGGCTTCAAAAAATGCAAAATAGCGAATCTTTTTTGGGAGAAAAACATGGAAAAATAGCCCACTGGGCTAAAAATCGCCCCTAAAATTATCCCTGATTCACGTGCATAATGACCAAATTTTTGACAATAGTGGCCTTGGATATGTGATTTTTCATACCTTTGTCTTTGGTCATGAAATTCAAGGGAATGTCTATCACCTCTACTTCTTTTTCTTGCAAAGAAATTGGAATTTTCTCCTTCTTCATGAGATTTGTCTAATCTGCCACCTTCATTGTGGTTGTTGATTATTCCTCTTCCAAATCCTCTTACGCCTCTATTAGTGATTCTTCCTCCTCTTTTGCTACTACTAGTTTGAACTTGTGATTTGAATGCATTTTCCATAGAGGAACCATTTGACCTATTGAGTCTTTGCTCATGGGTTTGTAAATACCCCATAAGACTATCAATATAAACTTGAGACAAATCTTTAGATTCTTCAATAACTACAACAATTGGGTCAAATCTAATAGGAAGACTCCTCAATATTTTTTCTACAACCTTTTGATTATCCAACGTATCTCCATGAGACTTTGTTTGATTTACTATACTCAATGCACGAGTGAAAAAATCATTTATTGTCTTAGAATTCAACATTTGCAAATTTTCAAAATCTCTTCTAAGCATTTGTAAAAATCTCCAAAATACACTAGCAAATACCCATGGCACATTTAAAAAAAATCTAATGTGCAAATAGTGTATATATGGTATATGTTTAGAAATTATATAATGGTATACAATATGCCTAATTATATGTTTAGAAATTGGGTTATCTTGGGTATTTCATAAACGTGAATTGTATGTACCAGTGTATGAAGATGGATATGAATTATAATTTTATTGCAAATTTTCAAAATCTTTTCTAGGCTAATGTAAAAATGTCAATGTGATAATGATTGGTTAGAGGGAATCGGAGGAAAGTACCACAAGTTGAGGGGAAAATGAGAAAATGTTCTTATATCTTTTTACATAAAAGAAAGTGCACGTGTTTTTTACTTGTGCTCATTAGAAATGTTCACATGTTTTTAACACTTGGGTTTTTTTTTTAAGGTAATAGATTTGAACCAACCTCATTAAATGGAAATGGGGATCAAAGGAGCGAGAGGATGTTTTTTATGGTGCGGGGTGAAGGGAGAGGGCCAGAGTGTTCTGTGCTTGGCCCATGCGAAGTGGGGGTTGTGAACCCCCCCATTCAGGCATGGTGGCAGCCACAGCGTAGAGCCGAGGGTCGATAGGAACTAACAGGGGAAAAGAAGGGATAGGCGAAGGGAGGAGATAGGGCATGGGAGGATGCCTCCTAAGGGATCAATCGATCCCAGAAATCTAGATCCATTCAGAATCAATCCGAGGGAAAATAGAGATGTGGAAGGAGAAGGCTCTAATTGGGAAATTTGTGGGGATATGGCCCAGGGAGAAAGATCTAGTTCATTGGATTCAGAGCACATGGAGCCCCAAGGGTCATTATGACCTGCATTTGGGAGCAAGGGGTTTTTTCACCATCATCTTCTTCAATCAGGAAGATCGTGAAAAGATCTTGGAAGGAGGGGCATATTTTTTCTTCTTAGTTGAGCTTTACCTCCATCCATGGAAGGAACAATTCAATCCTGAATCGGAGGATATGACAGTAGCCCCGGTGCGGATTCGCCTGGTATGTCTTCCCGGGGAATAATATGATATCGAAGTCCTACATGATATTGGGAATTCAATTGGGGAGTTTGTGAAAGTCGTTGAGCAAACTAGGCTCTAGAGGTATACCACGTTTGCTCGAATCTGTGTGTATATGGATCTCTTGAAGGACCTCCCTGATGCAATCAGCTTGAACTAGGATGATGAGGATTGGATCCAGCAAATTGACTATGAACAGCTGCCCTTTTGGTGCAAGATTTCCCATGAGTATGGCCATTTCAAGAGAAACTGTCCAAGAGGGAGTCAGGAGAATAAAACTCAGGATCAGGAGGAGACGCCAACAAATGAAGGATTCACACAAGTCAAAAATAGTAGGAGGGGCCATAGTAATGGATGGTAGAGAGCACGTAAGGAAGGATCTGGAAAACCTGGGATCTCTTCAAACCCTTTCCAAGTCTTGGAGGAAGTGGCAGAGGAGCAAGGGCACGAAGAAGGAGAATCAACCAAAGCCCAGGAGACTGAGTGTTGAAATATTGTAACTTCAAAGAATATTATTTATGTATCTTTTGTGGTCCCCGATGGTCCAATCGGGAGAACCACTTGTATTACATTGTACCTCGATGCTCCTAGTCAGAAGAACTAATAAGAGTCATGAGGTAGTCCCCTCTAATTGTAAAGGTGGGTCATCAGCAACCCAGTGTGGTTACTTGAGCCTACATGTGTAACTCGAGCCTACATGAGTTAACTTAAGCCGACATGTTAATTGAGTAAACTTTAAGTAAACGGATGAATATAAATAGAGGTGTAGTGATCCTCATTTGAGACACACACTCACTTGGAATAACACACTTGTGGAGGAGAGAAGTTGCTGGAGAAGGAGGAGAATCAGGTTTTTTATCTCCTTGTTGGTTTTACCTTTTTCCCTTTTGGGGCATCTATATTGAGGAAGCTTTTGCTGGGTTTTTCCCTTTAGGGTTTTCCCAGGATAAATCTGTGTTGTTCTTGTGATACTGTTTTTTCAGTGATCCTGTTTTATATGCTTTTATTATGAAAAATGAAATGATATACTAATGTCTTAGCTAAGCATATGAAAATTTAACATGGTATCAGAGCTAACCTGAATAGGGCAGCTTTCACAAGTTACAGAAGCTAGGGATTCTTATTTTTTGGTTCTCTCTCCACAATCAATCAGCAAAAAAAGGCTAGGCTAACTCTCCTTTGAAGGGTGCATCGTTCTGTCGAAGCGGAATTCGATTCCGAGCATTTTCAATTTTCGATGTGGAAATTAGGGCTTTCTACAGAAGAGGAATTTTTGAGTGATACCAGCATAGGATTTTTATCCTCATCAAAACCGAAGTTTAGAGACCTGGATCAAGAATTTTGGTTGGGTGAATCTCCGAGAAAGTCAAACTCTAGTTTGACCCCGAGCTAGAAAAACCCTAAATACTAAAACTGCTACGTTTTGGAACATTCTCTATATTCCAAAATTGGCGAAGGATCAGGAGCTGAAAATTGCAGGGGCCGAAGATAACATCCTGATGAACACTTTGTCCAAAATTCATCTTCATATTCACTGTATTCCAAGAGATATGTTCTCTCCAAGTTAGGGTTCCATCCTCTTCCAGAATTCATCCCTAAACAGGACACCTGGGGAGAATTGAAATATCTTGGGCTACAGAGGTCCAAATGGAATTCCTGAAAATGTTCCAGAAAGGGCATGGACTTTAATTTCGGTGGTCCGAATTTCAGACTTAGAAGATGAACCAGTGACACGTGGCATGTCGTACAACTTCTCTGTTCTGAACAGTCCTGTAACAGGTCACCTTGGGAAAAGGGATCATAAATCCAAAATGGTGAAACAAATTCTGATGAAATCTGTGGTGGTGGATCAGGGACATGCGAGGTTACCTCAGTACAAAATTTCAGACATATAGGAGCAGAAATTTTGGAGATATCACAGAAACAGTAACAGGCATTTTTGCAGAAGAAATTGGAAAATTAGGGCTTCCTGTTCCGGGAGCTTCCCTCCACTGTTTTCAGAAATGGAGTACATTGGACAGCTCCATTTGAATATATCTATCTGTCTAGCCAATTAGATTTGAAAGATTCCAAGTTTTTGAAATTAGGTTTTCTATGACAAACCCTAGATCAGTCAGCTCCGGAACCAGGACGGACACCTCAAATCGGTAAGATCTAATCCTTTGCTATGTTCATTTAAGGTTCTCTTTTCAAAGTGATTTATGACATCAGCTTGATGATAAGCTTGGTGAAGTTGACAACTTCCAAGCCTAGAAGTATATGATCTCTCTGAAGAAAATGGATTGGACACCTACATGAGCATAGAGGTTCCAGTTTCAGAGGGAGATGAGGCTAGAAGCCTTTCTCAAGAAGAACTTGGTCAAATCCCAGAAGATCATTGATGATTTAGTTACGAATCAACTTGTACTACAAGTGTCTTCCCTAAAGACATTGATGAGGGTTGATTTCTTGACCAATCTATTTGAAGGGAAGAACATAGATCAGGATATGACCTTAAGAAACCAGCTGAAGAATGTGAAGATCCAGAATGCAGAGACCATGCAGTCATAAGGATATCTCAAATCAAAGAACAACTTCAAGCGGGGATAGAAGAAGTGAAGAATGCAGAAGTGGTGATGGCCACCTTGAATGGCCTCCCAGTATCATAGAATTCATTCATTTAAGAAATGTGTTCCAGAAGGAAGTGATTACTTTCAGCAGACTTTGGGAAGAAGAAGAAGCTCGTCTCTGAAGATCAAGCTCTCATCTTCCAAAGAAGATTCCTCAATCAATGAGAAATATGAAGATCTCAACTCTTGAAGAACTTCTTATCCACCTTAGCATTTGGATAAGAAACGATGCTGAAGAATACGATGAAGCTAAAGACTCAAGAAGGAATATACCCATGAAACAAATAAAGATAAGTATTCAATTGTCATTTCATAATATTGTTTTGTTATACATTTGATTATATTCAGTGATGTGTTATGCATGATAGATTGTTTGCATTAATGACTATATACTACTAATATGCATGTGATGGGTAAGTAGCTCATGGTGCTATACAACTCTCCATTGTTACTTATCAAACCTTTTTGCTGACATATTGGATTAGTGCACAATCTCAATAATGTCATGGTGGAAATGGAAGGCATCTAGAAAGTTTATGTGAGATATGGATGAATATTGTATTGACTAAACAATTGCATGATGCATAAGCATTTGTCGTTGTGCATATGTTTTATGAAATAGTTCTAACCATGCAACTGGTGCATTTGAATTGTAGGAAAGGTCATTCACAACCTCCTACAAGAAAAGAAGGATGAGACTTGTTCCACTCCAATAAACATGAATCTAAGGCTCCCAGGGTCAGAGACACCATGACGGAAGAAAGAGCTTCAGAGAGTGGTAGATCCACCTTGAAGGATGAAGACCACCATGGGTACAAGAGATAACTCAAGATGAAGAAAAGAATGCTATGAAAGAAGCTATGATCAAAGAATAACAATTGATCATGGGAAATGATGTATACGATATGATGGAACAAGTGTACAAAGCAAGGTTCATGATTCTCCCCAGAAAGAATAGATTATGACATGGCATACTCTATTGACCAGTATATATCAAGGATATAACCATTTGTACAGAATGAAGAGGGAAGATGATACTCCACTTCAGGGGGAGTGACTACAGAAAATTATATCTGAGTTTGACATGGTACGACATGATGGATAGCTTTGTGATGGATGGAGACTTTACCAAGAGTAAAGTGGGTTCCAACCTTCAAGGTTGATTGCAAAAGACTAGGATATGTTGATGACCTGAGAATACAAACTCATAAAAGATGTTGTGATACTAGAATGATGTTTGGGATATAGTACTCAAACCAGAAAGCAAGAATGTGGTATCTTCCAAATGGATTTGCAATATAAGATATGTTGCTGATAGAAGTAAGGTAAGAGTTGCGGCTAGAGGTTTCTATCAGAAAGAGGGAATTAATTCTGAAGAGACACTTACTTCTGGAAGCAAGGTACATTTCCTTCAAAACTATCATGGTAGTTTCTTCCATGATGAAGTAAAGACAAGCCTTCCTTAATGGTATGATTGAGGAAGAGTTTTACATCGAATAGTCATGAGGATTTGAAGTTGAAGACAGAAGGAATCAAGTATGCAAGTTGAAGAAAGCCCTCTATGGCCTGAAGCAAGCTCCCAGAGCTTGATATGAAAGAATATATAGTTTCCTGATGAGCATGGGCTTTGCCAAGAATAAAGTCGATCATAACCTTTCCTACAAGGTTGAAAAATTTGTACCTATCATTCTATTACTATATGTAGATGACTTATTCTTGACAGGGAATGAGAAACAGATCATGGAAAGCAAGAAGAAACTAACAGAATAATTTGAGATGAAAAACCTTGGGTTAATGCATTATTTCCTAGGTCTGGAAGTATGGCAAAGTTCAGAAGGAATCTTTCTCAACCAGGGAAAGTATGTGGTAGAGATATTGAAAAGATGCAAAGTCATGGCCACACCCATGGACTCCAACCTGAAGCTGTTAGCTGATGAGTCTTTAGAGTTAGTGGTTGTGACTGACTACAGATAGATTATTGGGTCGTTGATGTACTTAACAAATACCAGACCAAAAATTTGTTTTGCTGTGAACACCTTAAGTCAATAACTTGTTCAACCAAGTCTGGTTCACCTAATAGCTGCAAAACATGTGATGAGATATCTGAAAGGGACTATAGACTTTGGTCTATACTATGATGGTAGCCATGAGTATAGATTGTATGGATACACAGATGCAGATTGGGCTGGAAGTATCTCAGACAGGAAAAGCAAATCAGGTATATGCTTTTGTTTGAAGTCTGCTATGAGTTCATGGTTTAGCAGGAAACAGTCCAGTGTTTCCCTTAGCATGGTTGAAGCAGAATACATAGCAGATTGCTCTACTAAGTTGTGAAGCCATATGGCTTCAGAAGCCGATATCAGGTCTCTTTGACCTGAAGATGGATACAACAATGATTCTATGTGATAACCACTGTTGTGATGACAAAGAGCCCTGTGTTCCACGTAACACGTAGAAATCCG
>LPNX011197247.1:330514-396090 GCA_001517045.1 Pseudotsuga menziesii | reverse complement strand
GGGCATCTATATTGAGGAAGCTTTTGCTGGGTTTTTCCCTTTAGGTTTTTCCCAGGATAAATCTGTGTTGTTCTTGTGATACTGTTTCTTTCAGTGATCTTGTTTTATATGCTTTTATTATGAAAAATGAAATGATATACTGATTTCTTAGCTAAGCATATGAAAATTTAACACTGAGATGAAGGAGGTAGTTGAAGATAGCAATAGTAGAAACAAGGCAGTCACCATGGAAGAAGATGAAGCTGAGGACATGGACCTCAGTGATCTGGATCTGTATGCCCTAGAAGTAGAATGTAGGAAAGCAGGCTCGGGCTATGTACCCCAAGAGCAAATCGAACTTTTACAGCAGGCAATTATTTGATTTAAAGCCCACAAGGATCTGAAGATAAGTGTGGAAGGGAATCAAGAGGAAAATGATGGAAGAGGACCAGAAGAGAGGATGAAAAATGAACAAGCAAAGGATAGCAGAAATTGGAGTCAAGCTAATTGAATCAAACTAATATCCCACGATCAAGGCGGCCTTCTCTGAAGTAAGTAAAGTTACCCTATGAAGATAGTTACTTGGAATATTAGGGGGTGTAATCACCCAAGGAAGATTAGAACCCTAGCTAGGAATATTAAGCAGGAAAAACAAGAAATTATCTTTTTGCAAGAAACCAAGTGTAGTTTTGAGACGATGCAGAAGATAGGGAAAAATATATGGAAAGGTAGTAAGGTTATGGCATTAGACGTAGATGGTTCGAAAGGGGGGATGGCTATATTATGGAAACCCAGAGAGGTGGATCTACTGGAGTGGAGAGCTGGTCATTTCTCCTTATTAGCAGAATTCCAAATCTTAGGTATAGAAATCAGAGGGACGATTGTGAATATATATGGGCCGAGTGCCTTCCCACAAAAGCAGGCGTTTGTTCATCACCTGCGTTGGCTCTGTGCAATGGCCAAGGAAGGAAACTAGATCATAGGCGGGGATTTTATCCTAATAACCTCTCTCCAGGAAAAAAAGGGGGGAAGAAGGATGTTGGCCAAATATCAGGAGGAATTTTGGGAAGCCCTCACCCTAAGCACCCTCGTGGACTTAGAAACAAGGGATGGGTGGTTTACTTGGAACAATATGAGAGGAGGAGACCACTTGGTTTCCTCGATATTAGATAGATTATTGGTAATAGAGAATATGGTGAGGGGTGCAGGGGAGATTAGGGCGAATGTGATCCCAGCGGTTGGCTCTGACCATTGGCTTGTGTGCCTAACATGGGATGGGGAAGCGGCTCGGTTTCCCAAACCTTTTCACTTTGAACAGTTTTGTCTAGAACACAAGGACTTCAAAGGTCTAGTAGAACAGTGATGGTAGGAGATGGATGACCTAGGAGGGACAAGGATGTACAGCTTCCAACAGAAGCTTAAGGCTCTAAAGGTCAAGATCCGTACATGGAACAAGGAAGACTTTGGCAACATATTTGAGGTCAAAAAAAGGATTGTCCAGGAAATGACTACCATCTAGCAAAAAGGGATGGAATCTGGGTGGGACCTAGAGTTGAAATAAAAGGAGAAAGATCTTTGTACCCAGTTGGAATCTAGAGAGAGACAAGAGGAAATCTTATGGAAACAAAAGTCTCATGTCAAATGGCTGAGGGAGGGAGACAAAAATACCAAATTCTTCCACAGCTTTATAGTTAGCAATTGGCTGGGATCAAAGATCTATAATATTAGAAAGCCCAATGGGACTCATGTGGGAACCAGGGAAGAAGTTGAGGAGGAGCTAGTCAACCATTTTAAGGAAATCATGATAGAAGACAACAATGAGAGGGACCAAGATATTGATAGGATCACTTCTTTGATTCCTAGAGCAGTATCGAGGGAGGACAATGAGAACCTCACAAAGTGTATCTCCATGCAGGAGGTTGAGGAGGTAATGCAATAGATGGCTCAAGGGAAAGCTCCAGGGCCTGATGGGTTCACATCCAACTTCTTTCATTTTTTCTGGGGCATGATCAAAGAGGAGGTCTAGCCATAGTCGAGGAATCAAGGAAACGTAGAGGAGTGCTCAAAGATTTCAATGCAACTTTTCAATCTCTAATCCCAAAGAGTGAGGATGCAGATGTTCCAGGAAAGTTTAGACCAATAGCTCTCTGTAATGTGATTTGCAAGATAATTGCTAAGGTCATAGCAAACAGACTTAAACCCCTACTCCCGAGGCTCATTAGTCCGGAGCAATCAAGATTGTGGAGGGAAGGAAAATCTTGGATGGTATTATCATGGTACAAGAAGCTATTCACTCACTGAAATTCACTAGAATCCCAGGCATGATTATCAAACTAGATATAGCCAAAGATTATGACAAGCTTAGTTGGGAGTATTTGGAGAGGATGCTTTAGGATTTTGGATTCTGTCAGGAATGGGTAGAGTGGGTCATGGGTATAGTATCCTCTCCTTTCTTCTTAATCCTCCTAAATGGATCCCCGATAAAGATTTTTTTTCCTTCCAGGGGGATACGACAAGGAAACCCCCTTTCCCCATTTCTCTTCATTCTGGCTGCAGAAGGGCTAAGCAAAATCATCAAAGGTCAGGCAGGACAGGGGATGATCAGAGGTATATCATTTTATGAGGATATGGATAAGCAAACTCACTAACATTTTGTGGATGACACAATGTTGATGGGGCACCCTTCAGTCCAAGAGGCGAGAGCCTACAAAACTAGTCTAGTGACCTTTTCCAAGGCATCGGGACTTGAAGTCAACCTGGAGAAGTCCCAAATATCTTTCTTCAACACTCTACTCATAACCCAGAGAAACATTGGGATAATTTTGGGATTTCAGAAAGGGATCTTGCCAACTAAATGTCTAGGGGTCCCTTTGTATCAAGGCATCATTAGGCAGGCTTCCTGGAAGGATTTGCTGGATAGGGTAAAGGCTATGTTGGCGAGTTGGGTTCTCAAGCCATTAAACCTTCCTGGGAGGTGAGTGATGGTAAAATCAATCCTCCAAGCCATGCATATGTATCTATTCTCAGTCCTTTATGCTCCCAAGTCAGTTTTAAAGGAAATCAGAAGCATTCAACAAAATTTCCTATGGGCTGGGAGAGAGAGTAAAGAAAAATTTTCCCTAGTTAGTTGGGAGAAGGTAAGCATGCCTAAAGAGAAAGGGGGCCTTGGCCTCAGAGATATTGAAGTGGTGGGGAAGGTGCAGGCAACCAAGATATGGTGGAGGTGGTGCAATTATAAGCATGAGCCTTGGGCCAAGATATGGCATATTAAATATGCGAGGGGATGGCCATTCTCTCAGTTGGTTCATTTCAATGGGGACCCCCAATGATCCCACATATGGCAAAAGGAGAGGGAAGGTAGAGGATTGATCCAGGAGCATAGTTTCTAGGAAATTCAAGCTGGAAACCTTTCCAACTTTTGGGATGACTCCTAGAACCAACTCCCAAAGCTAGGGGCTGACCCAAAATGGCAACATATCAGGATCAGATGTTTGGAAGAAGGAAAAGAAAAGGTTCATCAGTATTGGGAAGGAAATCCTCAAGACAATAGGAGAAAGTGGATGATTTCGATCATCCAAGACGATCAAATTTAGTCAAAATACATTAGAGCCTTTAGGGAGGAATTACAAGAATGATGCATTCGGATCAGGAACGGGGATGACAGAATCAGATGGGGGTATTCTCAGAAGGGGAAGTTTTGGCATAAAAGAGGCATATAACATTAAAATAAGGGGCAGGCAGAGGAAGATGAGATTTGGGGGAAAGTATGGGCCTCCAATCCCTGGATGAAGGTGGCCATATTTTGTTGGCTGGTGGTTAGAGGCAGAATACTAATAGGGGAAAATCTGAGGCACAGAGGGCTTCAGGGGCCATCTCGGTGTGTTCTGTGTGCTAACCAAGAGTAGAGCATGGGCCATCTTCTTGATGCGTGTCCTTTCACCTCTATCCTTTGGGACAAAGGAGCGTAAACCTTTAGGAAAACTAATAGATGTAGAGGGAATCCAGATCAAAACTTAAGATACTGGAACCCCAAGGCTTTCAAAAACAATATCTAGTGTTTTCTATGGTAAGCATTTCTAGGCACAATGATATGGGTAATCTGGAAGGAATGGAACAACATAATTTTTAGGGGAAAACAACACTCTCATGAGGAAGCCTGGAAAAACATAACAACCAATTTGATGGAGACAATGTGTAGTATGTAATGGAGTGATGAGGATAAGGAATTCACAGGGCCGAAAAAGAGAACAGCAGAGGCATGGTGTCTAGATAGGGGAGTCATCAGTGAGCTACTCCAAAAACCCATAGCATGTAGAGTGGAGAGTCTGATGTCGTGGTCTTCCCCTACGAGGTTGGTGTGTAAGGTAATTTTTGATGGAGTGACCAAAGGTAATCCAAGGGATGCGGGATCTGGAGGGGTTTGTAGGAACTATAATGGAGAAATTATTCACGTCTTTTATGATTATTTAGGAACAGAAACCAATAACTCAGCAGAGCTGGAAGGGATGGTCCAGGGCATTGAAATTATCATTGGGAATGGGTGGTTACTGGTGATAGTAGAAGGGGATTCCAGGATCCTCATCCAAATGGCACAGTAGATGGATAATGGAAAATCAGGAGAGAAGGTGGTATCTAGCTGGCACCTTGTTGGTAGGTTGGATGACCTACGGTCCATGGTAGTGACGTATTCGACGCTATCCTTTCACCATGTCAGGAGAGAAGCAAACCAGGTGGCAGATTTAATGGCTAACGTCAGTGTCACTGACGTCAGGGCTAGTCGGAGGGGACGGCTAGAAGAATTTGAGGGGGAGCAGTGGATTCCTAGATGTTGTCAAATCGTCGCTCATGATGTGGGTGACAGGGGGCAGATGATGGGAAGTACGAGAGAGGAACGTGGAAGGGACAAGAGGCAACAAGGTCCTCCCATGCGTCATCTCCTTTAATGCGTGTTGCGTAGGTGGCCTCAGATCATGGTAATCTAGGATTATCATCAAACCATTTGAGACAAGGCACGAATGAGGTCATGAGAGGAAAGGTTGTTCAGTCTCCACACTCACTAATGAACTAGGTATGATGAAGGAATTAAAAATGTATCCCATGCGAGGTACGAGGACGGAAGGTGGCTGGATTTGGGCCATCATTGCCCGGGATGGAACTGTTAACACATTCATGGGAATTCTGGTTATTTATTCGATGAAGGTTGCAAAAGAAACTACCTACACCCAGAGGAGCATTAGAGACAAATTTCTAAGTTCAGAGTGTGAGCTGTGGGCAGAAGGAGAATCTAATGTGATAGTTAGGAGTAAGCCTGTGCAGCATAAGATGGCCCCACCTCCTAGTGTTCTGGAGAAACCAGGGGGCAGTATGGGTTTGACTGGAAGTTGAGATAAAGGTAAAGACAGTATTTAGAAGGGGAAGAGAGTGGCGACTAGGGCCCAAATGCAGGCTCAGGCAGCTGTAGAGGCTTTCAAAGACCGAATCTCGCTCATTTCTAGAATTGCAATGGGGAACGTGGAAAAAGTGTTCTAGGACCAGGTGAAGGCTATGCCGATTGAGAAAGTCCACGAGGAGGTGGATGGATGGATCTCCGACCCAGGCTCCACTGTGGGGAGAGCCTCGGCCCATGACAGGATGGTGATGATATATTGGGTTCTCATGAATTTGGTTACCCATTCGAACCTCAGTGCAGCAGCCAAAGTGGAGGAGAAGTTTGCAGAGATGATGGAAAATAAGGAGGGTGATGAAGATCCTATGAAGGCTTGGAAGGAACACAATGAAGAATGTCAGGATATTCACAGTAGGGTCGAAGCTCTCAGCTTGGACTGTCATCTCATGCATCGAAAGGTGGACCAAATTGTGTCATGCCTGGGTATTGCATTGTATCATTTGGGGATGGAACAACATTCGGTGGGGGGGTCTGGTCACCGCACCAATGGGAGGAACATCTGCACTACTCCAGAGGTGCGCAGGGTAGATGCGGGTCTACATCCAGGTGGTCGAAGCCAACTTGAAGAACCATGCCCAGAGTCCCTGGCACCTCCTTGAGCCTCTGGTGTGAGCTCTTTTTTTTCCTATCTGTGTCTTTGTGGCTATGTATTTGTCTTGTAGTTCTGTTTAGTCTATTTAACTGTATGCTTTCAGCACATAGGTTGTAGCTCTATAAGTATTTCAGGGATTGAGATCTCCACAGTGGGAGCTCTCCCAGTTTTTCGGGTTGGGGAATATTGTTTAGTCAGAATGTAACTGGGAAGGGTAGAATCCTGAGTGAGTTTTCTAGGGCCTGCGGTTTTGTGGCTCCATTGTAACCAGTTTTAAGTAGTAATACATCTTTTATTTATAAAAAAAAACACTTGGGTTTTTAAAAAATATACACATGCTTTTAATGCCTATGTATTGTTTTGTTAATAAAACCAACATTAAAATTTGGTTTGATGGTAAAAGTACATAGAAATTGGCTACATGGAGATTTGACAACTTGGCTAAAGCTATTTAAACAAGAAGGCCTTGCCCTTCTTAAAAATTACATGCATTCCTAAAAATCACATTGGTATGTATTCCAAGTGCAATGAAAAAAGGAAGCAACTTTATATGTATTTATTGATAACTTAATATAAATGAGTCAAACTAATGTTTCATGGCATGAAATATAATTTTATTTCTATTTAAAAAACACACATACACACGCACGCACAAACCTTATAAACATTATAATTGTTATAAAGACAATAAGAAACATCATAAATTTAACTATTTAAAGACACAAAGATAAGATTTAAGATTATAATTTTAAACCATCATTAACTAAAGGTAATTACAATCAACCATAATCAACTATAACTAACAATATTTTACAAAATTCAACCATAGTGAGCTTTAATCAAGCATTATTAACCTTGTTCAACTATAGTCACCTAGAAGTAAACATAGTTAACCCAATCATAACCAATAATAGTCAACTATAATCTATAAACCATAAAGTCAACCACATAAACCATATCATTAGTCAACTATAATATATAACCATAAAGTCAACCACACACACCATATCATTAGTCAACTATAATCTATAAACCGTAAAGTCATCCACATACACCATATCATTAAACAAATTATCTATGTTATCGTATAAACCATAGGTAGATGTCTCTTTTATTCATTCTCAAACTTTAGAAAGTAAGATAACATGTTCATGATAACATTACACAACTCTTTCTATATTCCTTGCCACTCATAGTCAACTACAATATATAAACCATAAAATGAACCACATTGAATATACTTTTCATATAAACAATAGAGACAAATGCATGTTTTAATCTTTCTCAAATGTCATAATTTGTTGTAACCCTATTTTATTACTTTTCAAACATCATAGTGTGACATCATATTTTCTCTACTAATTTTGAATGAGAACTACTCACTTTTAAATGTTACAATGCAACAACGCCAATCATATCAATGATATAAATCCATATATATCTACTTCTTAAACAAGAATATGTACCATATAAATTATTTGTGTAAACCATATAATAAAATATACATTTTATTTAACTTCAAATTTCATAAGAACATTCGCTAAGGACTCTAGGCCCGTCTTGTTGCTCTGATTAACCCATCTTCTCTTTGGATGAGGACACCTGCACCTCTACTAGTCATTGCAAAGGATTAAAAGGTCCAGGTTAATAGGCTCTACCGGTTATGAAAGTCCAACTACTTTTTATTACTTCTTGATTTTAGAATACTCTTACTTTACACATATTATTAATACTCTCATTACTCCTACTTAGCTCTTCTTTAGACTACTTAGTACCTATTCCTCTTACATATTCCTCCTTATTTACCCTCCTCTTACTTTAGCATATTAATACTTACTTTATCCCCTACTTATACTTATTACTTAATTTATCCTACCTCTTACTTAGTTATTCTACTTACGACTTCTTTATACTCTCTTTAACTATAGTACTTTATTCACATATATGTAGTGAAGAGCTATGAACCCTACTTGCTCCTATAATATGGCTTTTTGGATGTTTTTGAGCCAATGCACGATCTTACACTTAAGATGGAACCTGTTTTGATAAGTTGCTAAGCCCATACTCTTTTATTTGTCTTCAAATATTAAAATGTGATACAACCATTTATCTATTCTATTTTAATAATTATTATATATTTTTAAACATTAAAATCCAAAAAAATCAAGCATACTAGTGATAAAAATAATCCTTAATTAATCCTATCTAAAAAAGAAAACTATATAAATAATTTAATACGTAAGATAGAACATGTATCACTAATTGTATTAGTGTACGATATGAGGCATAATTCAATGTCATTTTTATTCCTTTTCAAAGTCAAAACGTGAACTAGATCTCTTTTTATTTAATTTTAACCCTAATGTGACACAACCCTTTCTCTATTCCTTTTGAAAGAAGAATACACCATGGGAAATGTTACAATGTTTCAAAATCAAACATATTAGGGATAACAAGTTATAGTTGATAAAGGCAATCATACTTTTTAAATTATTATTTTTGAAATGTTACAATATGATATAAATTGGATAAAAGTATATTATTAACT
The DNA here is from genome assembly GCA_001517045.1 of Pseudotsuga menziesii. Lineage (NCBI taxonomy): Eukaryota > Viridiplantae > Streptophyta > Pinopsida > Pinales > Pinaceae > Pseudotsuga > Pseudotsuga menziesii. The sequence goes on along the minus strand of LPNX011197247.1, from coordinate 387,525 downwards.
TCAAACATGAATTCAAAATATTAATTTTGAAATGTTACACGTGACATAATATTGGATAAAAGTGTTCTATCAACTTTAAACATAAATTTTTAGATTATTTTTATTTAATTGTTAAATGCAAAATCACACTAAAATTGAAGATATTAAGAAACTCAAATATAACCTCTTAAATTATTACTTTTAAAATCTTAATCAAGTGACATAACATTGAAATCAACCAGATGACACATATCACCAATAACAATAAATCATAAAAGCAACTATTATATCTATACTTTTAAACTTATTACTTTTCAATACCATGCATTATGGCATTACATTGCGATCAACCATTATGGATCTCAAACATAAGCTCTTAAACTATTGTCCTTGAAATGCCCCCAATATGGCAACCTAAACTAACAGGAAAATTAGAGGAAAATCTCTTTCTTGTTTTGTTGGTCTTGTTATTAGCATTTGTTATATGGAATGTTAGCAATTAATTAGCACAACCTTATTAAAAGTGGTTTATATAAATCAATCAACAACATACTATTTTCAACTTTTGATATTATCATTGCATTTAGAGTAGCTAGATGCTCTATAGCTTAGTGTGGGGAAAATGTCATGTAAAGTGACTTGATATGGCAATATATCCCACATCTTAAAATAATAACATGTCTCATAAAATAAAAAATAAAAAACAACATACATACATGTTCAATAAAAAATAATAACATATCTCATAAAATAAAAGATAATAAAATACAACATATATCCATATTCAATAGGATCTATCAAGTATATAGAAGATTAAATTTTTTTAAATGTAAACTTTTTATCTTAAAATTTTTATAGGTTAAGAAAAAATTACATATAAAAAAATTAAGATCTTCTTAATACTTATAAATCTGAATTTAATATATACACTACATTAATGTTATTGTTTTATTATTTGCTAATATAAACCATATGAGTCATATTTAAAAATTATACTCAGTAAAAAGTGACCTAGATTTGTTCATGTTAGGAAGAGATTATTATCAATCTCAATCCTTCAAAGTCCTTCAAAGCAATTGAGATGTTTCATATGATATTATGAAATTGTAAAAAATTTGTTGTTCTTTTCTCATTGTACAATTACAGTTAATGTTTTCATTTTTATAATATAAGAATGATTTTGTTGACAAAGAAAAACTGTTAGATCAATATACTTTCATGTGTAGTAAAATGGAACATTGCAAATTAATTATGTTTATAAGAAATTTTTTTAGCAATATAAAAATGTTAAATCAATATGCTTACATGTGAAATAAAATGATTGAAAATGGAACTAATCAAGAAATCACATATTGGATAAAATTTTGTAATATTTTTCTAATTAATATTAAAAAGATTTGTTTTGGTTAATAACTGATAAAAATTCAAGATATGCCTTCCAGAATGTTCTTAAAATGAACATTGCAATATTCAAAGTATGCTCCACATTCAATATGGCCACATGGCACATTTACCTTTAAAACAGATTTAAAAATGCAAATAGTGCACAGGGTTGGTATCTAGAAGTTTCCTCTGCTTTGAAGTTTTGGCGTAAAAGTAAGGCTATATTATCACGTCGATACACAAATGGCTCAGTCATCGTAATCAATTACCGTTTTCCCATCAATTCGTGTTCCAAACCGGCATCGCCGAAGGCAACTGACTTCAGCGTTGAAAACGTCTGGAAACGGTTGATTGTTTGCTTTCCACTATTTCCCGCTATAAATATAGCGTGATTAACGGGTTATCATAGAAGAAGGGCAGAGGCAACTGACTTCAGCGTTGAAAACGTCTGGAAGCGGTTGATTGTTTGCTTTCCACTGTTTCCTGCTATAAATATAGCGTGATTAACGGGTTATCATAGAAGAAGGGCAGAGGCATCGATTACACGATCTCGAAATAAAGTTATGGCATTTTATGCTATTACTTCTTTAAATTCGATTGACAGAGAAGGTACCCATATACATATACATAAACGCAGAAAACAAAGCGGTAACAGAGATTCAGAACAATATAGAAATGGCAATTTGCGAGGCTTCTTTTGACAATCTCAGCCCTTATTTCCCATATAAGTCTGCAGCTTGTTTACGGTATGTACCATTCTGTTTCTCCAACTTCGCGTACTTCAATGTTGGAATGGGAGAAAGGTTGGAATTGGACGAAGATCATTTGCGGAGTGACGATTCAGAGGAACACGCCATCAACAAAATGCTGATGACATCATGCACGTGGCAGGTTATTGTTGGAAGAATAAAAATTTGCAGAGAAAACAACTGACACACCGTTATTCGTTAGATGTACGACAAAAAAAGTACATGTGTTTTTTAAACCCGACTTCGTAGAGAGAAAGGGAGTAAACTTTCTACTTGGCCATTTGCATCGATCGACCAGCAACGCGTGAAAGAAAGCCTTCGGCTTAATTAGCAACTATTCACTTATTTATGAGAAAAACAAACAAATATATTTTTGTGTTTTGGAATTTCTTTGGTTTTTAAAAGTTAAGCAATCATTTTATTTAGTTGTTTTATATTTTCAAAACGTTATGAATAGTGTAAAATATTTAGTTATTTTATGTTTTCAAAACTTCAAAGTGTAAAATAAGGGTGTTGTAGATACATAAGAGGTTGTTGGGAAAACAATAAAAATGGTAAATGATAACTTAAACTTATTAATTTATTATTAGTTTTTTTTAATCAAATTAATAATTGTAATTTTAATAATTGAAAATTTTAAGATGTATAAAATGATATCATAATTTAATAATAGCTACAAGTGGTAATGACTTTGACTAGAGTGAAATGGAAATGTAAGAGTAACAACAAAAGCATGAGTGCAATTGCAATGATTTTGATTTGTGGTGGGTCATTTGGAGTAGGGATGGCTAGTAGAGTAACGGCATAGTGCAGTGAAAGAAGGGTCTATGAAAATACATTTACGAATATATGTCATATTGATAACGATTTTATGTCATATTTATAAGAAGAGACAGTAGCAACATGCCAAGTATGTGTGGAATGACAATTATGACAAGTATCAATGCAATTGATCAAATATGAGCAAATCTTATGGATAAGTATATACGCTTCTCTTCACTATGTGTAATCAATAAATTTAATGTGATACATCAATAGAGTAATTTAACACATTTATAACTACATGTTATATTCATAATAACTATATAAGATGCTTATAGCATGAGACAAGGATATCATGCCACAAAAAAGCTAGAAACTCTAACGAAATAGTCTATGTGTGCAATGGTAATGATTTTGAATTGGCGTTAGTCATTTGGAGTAGGAATGGTTAGTAAAGCAGTGCCATAACTGCAACAAAAGAAGGGTCTATGTAAATACATTTATAACTACATGTCATAATAATAAGAATTTTATGTCATATTTATAACAAGAGATAATGGAAATATGTCAATTATGTGTGTAATGACAATTATGACAAGTATTAATGCAGTTGATAGAATATGAGCAAATTAGATACAAAAAAATCTTATGGATAAGTATATATGTTTCTCTTCATTATGTGTAATCAATAAATTTAATGTGGTACATCAATAAAATAATTTAACACATTTACAACTATATGTTATATACAGTAACAACTATAAAAGATATTTATAACAAGAGACAAGGATATCGTGCCACACAAAAACTAGTAACATTAACCAAATTGTCTATGTGTGCAATGGAAATCACATAAACTATTAGTGCAACTGATAAAGTATGAGCAAATTTGATATAAGAAAGTGATGTGGTCAAGTGGTATAAATCGCTATGTGCATGGCCAATTATTGAGAATTGACCAAACAATTTTTGGTCTTGTCTTAGTTGCATTTACATGTCCCTTAGGACTCTCTTGCAAATAAACAACCTGCTAATAAAATTCCTACCAGGCTCCTGTAATTGAGTAGTGAAAATAGGCGCTTCCTTAAAAGTCAATCGTATTTTGTATTGGATTAAGACCATGATTACTTCTTCTGAAGTTTCATGTGCATTAATTAGGCAAGTGCCTTCCTTGATTCCTCGTGTTGTAAAAGCTAATAAATCTGCAATTAAAAAAAAATCTCCTTGTTTCTCCTTGCAAATTTCATAATTGCAAATAGAAGAAAAAGACACACCATTATGTATTAAAACATAAATTAACCATAAATACATTAAGAACTCTCCTTGTTTCTCCTTGCATATTTTATATCAGAGAATTCAAAAAAAAAAGGACACCAATATGTCATTGTAGACAACACTAGATTTATGTTGGAAAAAAAAAGACAACACTAGATTAGAATTTCCATTGTAAAATAATCACAACAACAAGAAAGAGATATTTTACAACTTTGTCATTAACTTTATGAATGTCGCAATATAAAACTTGGTTGTTCGAAGGTGAATTTCCAAAGCCACAATGTTGAGAACTCTTGCAACAAAGGTAAGCACATAATTATCTTAACACTATCTCAATACTCTTTGCATGTTCTAGAGAAATAGGCATAGTCATTTCAACAGTTCTAACCCTCACAAGTACTCAGGTAAGATCATTCTTTTAAACACAACAAATGAGAAAATGAAAGAAATAACTAGTGAATATTGCTTGTCTTTGATGTGGGCGTAATGCATATCGCTCTAGTTCGAGGGATATGGAGATGTTGTTTTGTTTTGCTCATCAGGAACCCGATGGGAAGTTTACCAATGGGTTGTTTAATTGCTTGAATATTTATACATGCTTGCTAAGCTGGAGATTTGTTTGATTTTGGAGTTAATGCACAGAGGATTGTGTTTAATGGGCGTCCGTGTGAACGCAGGTTGGACCAACTCACAAAACTTAGAGAATTAAAATTTAGGAAATGCCATGAGATACCAGACTCACCAAATATGGAAAATCTAAGCTCTTTAATGAAGCTAAATTATAGTATATGCAAAAAGCTACAAACTTTAGAAACACTGGCAAAGCCCACAAAGCTTACTGAACCAAACATTATTGTATTCCATGGAATAACATAGTTGTTAGGAAAGGGAAATTTGTCTTCATTGAAGATATTGAATGTTGGTGGACACCAAAAGATCCAAAGCATGTGACAGTTAGCTCAGCTTATAAATTTACAAAAAAAATAGATGTTGGTAAATGCCATGATTTACCATAGCTACCAAGTATGAAAAACATGACTTCTTTGGATTTGTTGAATGTTAGTGTGTGAGAAGATTGAGATCATATCAAGGTTGGCACCACTCATGATGCTAAAAAAACTAAATGTCAGTAAATGTCATGGGATATGAGCACTCCGAGTAGTGGAACATTTGACATCTTCGCACAAGCTAAATGACAATGGGTGTGAGAAGAATAAGAGCATACCGAGGCTGGAGAAACTCAAAAATATTATAGAAATAAATGTTATCCACTGTGATATTATATAGAGATCATTTGAAAATTGTTGCAAATCTTTTGGTGCCCGAAACAGTACTTTAATCGAGGTGTTAATGTTCTTGCCTACATTCTTTTGTAACTATATGTTCTTTATGTTTTTAAAAGGATCAAAGTAAATGTCAGCTACAATCCAAACTCCCTACTCAACTCAAACCATACTTAACTAACATCGTGGCTCCAATTTTCGAGATTCCTTTTCCAAAGTTGAATTATGCAAACACTGTGAAAGTGGAAAAATATGACATGCTATGAAATCTCACACAACTTAGAGAACTTGTTATTACATAGTAACAAGGATTTCATTGATTCATGTTTATTAGATTCTGACAGGCAAATCTTGGGACATAAATAGTCTTCACATAGATTGCACAAGAAAAATATAGAGAAGAATAATTGTTATTACACAATGAGTTGAAGAACAATATGAGAAATATTCCATTTAATAATATTCACATTATGTGTGAATATATAATACATTCTTCAAGGAATAATTTGAATACCTGAAGAGGGAGTTGAATCCACCAACCTAGACTGACTAATTAGGATCTAACTCAGTTTGGGAAAATCACCACTAGAGCTAAATAGTGCAATTTTGGATCACTAAAATAGTTAGTAACTAGTTAACTGAAAAGGGTAGGTGAACAAAGGCTCACAACCAATTAACTAAAGAGGGTAGGTGAACAAAGGCACCTATATTCCCTTGAATCATGCAAGTTGGCACTAGAGACACTTGAAGTGATCTAAATGATGGGGATCAGAGCACAACTGGACATCACTGAATACCTACTGGAGTCAACTGCTGGATACTCCGAGTGGGTTCCTAAATTATAGGGATTAATCCCCGGAGAATTAAAATGCATGTAGATAGGTGCAGTAAGTGGTAGATGTCTAGTAGATGTGTCCCCCATGCACTGGTGAAGTGATGAAGACCTCCTAAGCTAGGGAAATAAACAAATAGACTAATGTGGTCAAATGGAGGATTAATAATAATCCTAACACCCCCCTTTAATCCTAACTTTGGACAACCTTGGCCCTGGTAACTAAGACCAAAGGTCACCCATTACAATATAAATGTAAAAATTATTTGTCCATGTAAATCGAGAAAAAAGGAAAAACTACATGGGGAAATTCCTTCCTAAAAAATGGACATGGCACACAATTTAAATGAATATCTTCACTTTTCCTTGTTATTCACTTGAATAAGATGGATGTACTTATTTTTGGTGAAAAACTTTGTGGATTTGTTGTTGATGCCTTGATCATGTATCAATTTTCCAATGTTGTGTAGACAAAAAAAACATGAGGAGAAACCCTTGAAGCTCATCTTCTGGGGATGAAGTAGAATCATATGAATACTTCTTTATGTGACAACATAAAATATCAAATATGAACATAAAATAAGAGATGGAGAAGATATTTGTGCAATCATTTCCTAACCAAAGAACACCAATGAAATCAGCAAGCTCAATTTCTAGTGTAGTTGTATAATGGTGAACTCGATCATGAATCTTCTTTCCAAACTGATGTGAAACATTTTTAATTCTGTAATAGATCTTATGAGGCTTTTAAATATCATAAATTAATTCATATGTATATGCAAACAACCAAGCTATAGTGGCTCCAAAATCCGGTTGAGTCACAGTAGGAAAACTAGGTGCAACTAGTCTACCTTGACAATTGGGAAAATATGGAGAGTATAAGGATCTAAAATTCGACCTAATATAGGTTATATGAGTTAAAAATGTTTAAAAAAAAATCCCACATATAGCCAATGATAAGGAAAACCAACCAATGACATAAAACAAATATATGATAACAACTCCCACCAGTGATGCAGTATAGGAAACCATGAAATTGTCTAGTTTACCAACTGAAGAATTAGGGAGTTGTAGGGTATTCTGAGAATAAAATGGATGGGATGGGGATGTCATAACCTGCATATCAGATTTCAAATCATCTTCTAAATAATAGAAAGAATAATATGAATGGAGTTTTATGAAGGCAAGTCAGAAACTAGTATTGAGAGGAGATGGCTCCGAGAGACTGATAGGTGTCTTTTTCAAGGGATGCAATGAGATTTATGATTCTGATATATCAGAATGAGTATCAAAATCATATATATCAGGAAAATAATTTATTATAGAAATCAAAGCATGGCAATCATTACCTTTGAATTGCATAGTGTGACAGTTCCCCTAGGATCAACAGAATTTTCCATTCCTTCTTTTCTTGCAAAATATGGAACATCAATGTTGTTCCTTTAGAGAAATTGAGTCGTGATGTCCATCTTCTTATTAAAAAAATATTTTTCATTGTGATAAGGTTTGTTGCAATATGTACACTTTGATCTTCCTTTCTTGTTTCCCTTCTTCTAGGAATTTGAGCCTTCATCAGTAGAGTAAGAAACTTTATCTTCAGAGTCTGAATTTGGCTTATTCTCCTTCACTTGTTGCTTTACTTTGGACTTGAAATTCTTTCTTTGAAGAGATACAAGTGCATGATACTTTGAGGCTTTGAGATTCCCCATTTAAATCAGCTTGACCTTCTCTTGAGTGATAGAATCTATGAATGCATCTAGGGATGGCATCCTCCAACTTTGAACTACAAGCTTAGTAGCATGGAATTATGACACAAAAACTAAGTATTTTTTACCCAACTTCAATAGGATGGAGATGATTAATTTCTCTTCTTTATTCTCAATCCCACACTTCTTGATTAAAAGCACTAGTGACTTGATGATGAATTCCTCAATGGTTTCAAATTCACTTGGTCTCAATGAGATTAAGTCATTCTCCAATTGATGTCCTCTAAGTTCATCGTTTTTTTTGAAGAGGGATTCAAGTTTGATCCACACTTCATTAGGGCCTGTTAAGCCATCAAGATGGAAGATAAGTTTCAGATAGATAGATAGAGTGAGAGAGAGAGAGAGAAATCCATAAGCTTCATCCTTCTTGTTATGCCACTTTTATTTCTCAACAACTACATTTGGCTTGATTTCTAAGGCCATAGTAACTCTGTAGAGACCTATGTTGCACAACAACATCTCAATATATTGGCTTTGCATTCATGATAATTGAAGGAAGTCAAGGTTACTATCTTAGATAGACCATGCTTGTTGTTGCGCTACTGGTGATAAAACTGAATACCTACATAAAAATAGAAATAAAATTTTGTTAGACAAATCAACCTCTACTTCGAAAAAGAGCACATTCTCTAGGTGCAACACACATGGATATAATTCTTTGGATGTAATACAAAGGGAGAAATGTGATTATTCCAAGAATTATGTGGAACCCAGCTGCTTCTGGTGCATCAATGGAAGTATTCAAAGGAGATTCAAATAGCCTGACCAGGATATGATACCATATTAGATTATGATAGGCATATCTTGGGACAAAAATAGTCTTCACATAGATTGCACAAGAAAAATATAGAGAAGAATAATTGCCATTGCACAATGAGTTGAAGAAAAATATGAGAAATCTTCCATTTAATAATATTGACATTAGGGCTGAATATATAATACAATCATCAAGGAATAATTCAAATACCTAAATAGGTAGTTGAATCTACCAACCTAGACTGACTTAGGAGCTGACTTGGTGTGGGAAAGTCACCACTAGAGCTAACTAGTGGAACTCCAGACCACTAAAATAGTTAATAATCGGTTTAATGAAGAGGGTCGGTTTACAAAGGCTCAGAACAAGTTAACTAAAGAGGGTAGGTGAACAAAGGTTCCTATATTCCATTGAATCATGCAAACTAGATCTAGAGACACTGGAAGTGATCTAATTGATAGGGATCAAAGCACAACTGGACATCACTGAATACCTACTGGAGTCAACTGCTTGATATTGCTGGTGACACTCTGAGTGGGTTCTTGAATTATAGGGATTGATACCTGGAGCACCAAAATGCATGTAGACAGGCACAATAAGTGGTAGATGTCTATTAGATGTGTCCCCCATGCACTACTGAAGTGATGAAGACCTCATAATCTAGGGAAATAAACAAATAGACTAATGTGGTCAAAGGGAGGATCAATAATAACCCTAACAATGTTGTGTTCATCTACCTGTCCATTTTTACATGTGTATAGTAGCAGGGCTTGTACTTCCCAGCAACAATAACTTGTTGCAACCACACGGACTCCATTGAAAACTCTAAAGATAAACTATGGAATGACGTTTGCAAGGCCACAAAATGTGCCATCTTGAAAATGGCATGCCTCCCACCGATGAACTTCCCAACTAGAAAAATGAAACAACATGGACACATCTCTCCCATCATTGGAATATGCAACAATCCCATAACAAACATAAGAAGATGACACAAATCCCACATCAAGCACAAGCACATCGAGATTAAACCTCCTGCGATGGAACAAACTGCAATGTAGACACATGTCAACCCAAACTGAATGGCCTTGCAAAGTCCTGAAAAAATTGCATCTTGCAATTGTGTGGAGAGTCTAATAGTTTTGGCTCAAGAGCATGCAAGACTTGCAACAACTCACAAATCTTAGAGAACTTGATGTTGTCAATTGTTATGAGATACAAGTATGTTGCTTGTTTAGCATTTGATCCTACACTATTACATAATAGTAGGGATTTCATTGCTTCATGTTTTGTTCATGTATGCATCCATACACATGCTACATGCATGAATATGTATTCATGCCTTCTCTAAATACCATTTTGCATTGAGCAAGAGAAGTACGTAGCATTGGTTGTAACTAGAAACTGCAATTTTCCAGTTTCTAAGAAAAACAATGGAAAATATCACCTAGTATGCATTCCCTTCCTACAAATACAAGGAACCTTGAAAGCAAAAAATGTTTACTCATCCCCATTCCAAATAGTTTGCAATGTCTATGATCGAAAAATGCTAGAGATCTCATCACAGTGTGCAACTTGCAAATAGGATGCATCATTCAAACATGCACATTTCCTGCAGTGAATTTTGGAAACATAAGAAGGAACTATTGGTGCAACATTGCATACACCACTACTGCACCAACACTGCCAAACACTTACAACAATTCCATATGATGCTTATTCAAAGAACATCTCAATTGTGGTCTTTTGATTATGTAGTCTTTGCATGCATCCTCAGTTTACACTAATAGTCCATAATACCATTGTTGAGATCACATATCATGAGTGAATCATGTTGTTTTCCAAATTTTCTAATTTTGTATATCAAAATCCTATGAGGAAGAAAATGAAAATCTTGTACAAGTAACAACCTCTCCTACTAGTTTACAGTTTTTGGAAACACTTGCACAATGTTCATTTTTGCATTGTAGCACAGTTCCTTCAGACTACTACTTCTTTTTTGGTTTTTTTCTACCTTACATAAAAAGGTTTTAAAGAGCTCTATTGTAGTTGTAACTCCATTGAATCTTTTCTTTTTGCATTGGGACAAAGTTTCTTTGGGATGCTCCACCTTTTTTGTCGTTTTCCATCATTTGAAAATAATTAAAACTATCTACTTTGCAAATATCTACATAGATTGTTCTCTTCAATTTTTTTTCCATGTATACTTATATTTTGCAAAGCAAAGTTGGTTCCTCAAATAACAATAGTGATGTATCATTTTCGTGGGATAAGTGAAAAATAGACATGCCATCTACACACAGTTGGTATATCTCCTCAACTATAATTAATAATGCATCATTTTCTTACATTAGTACACAATTGGATTGAGAAATCATGTATTCTTAGGGATTTGTAGAGAATGTGTTGATATATTGCTCTCATGGGAAAAAAACTGCTTATTTTCCAACCAATGATAAGTACTTCTCCTGCCCAATGCAAAATATTCTTTAGACAAGGCATGAAGACATATGCATGCATGTTTGGTAACAACCTAAAAATGGCCTTGTACGAGACATAATAGACTTTATTCTCTATTAGAATATCATTAGCTTGAAATTTTTTGCAAATCAATGAGCACATGCAATTTCTCATTCTAGCTATGCACAAATATAAGCAAAATGACACATTACTAATGGCATTAGAGGATACCTACCAATTGTATGTTGATGTTATGTCAATTGTGGACCTATGTGAGAAAATGATACATCGCTATTACTATTTGGGGAACCGAATTCACTTTGCATAAAATAAAAATGTAAGGAGAAAGTTCCACAACCACTTTCCATTTAGCTTCTACAAAGGTGTCAAATGTTCCACATTTGACAATGCTCGTATCCTATGGCATTTACTAACTTTTAGATGTCTAATCATCATGATCTATGCCAACCTTGCTATGATATCAATTATCTCACACCCATAAACATTCAATGGCTCTAAATAATTCAAAATTTCCACACTTGGCAGATCTGCTAAATCATAACATTTAGTACATCTTGTGTTTTTCTTAAGCTCTATAAGCTAGGCTAATTGTCATATGCTTTGGATCTTTTGGCATCCACCAATATTCAATATCTCAAGTGAATACATGTGTTCCTTGCCTTGTAGCATTGTTACACCATGGAATACACTAAATTTTGGATCTTTTCACATCTACTATCATTCAATTTCACTATCGGAGATTAATTTTTCCATACCCGGCAAGTCTAGTATATCGTGGCATTTGCTAACTTTTAATTCTCTAATATTTGTGAGTTTGTCCAATCTACATATGCTCTAAATTTTGTGGCATCCACTAACATTCAACATCTTGAAAGAAGTCAAATGTTCCAAAGTTGATATCTCTATTATCTCAACACACTGGTTAAACTTCAGTTAAGTAAGCTTCCTGAGCTTCCCCAATAACATCTCCAGTGTCTCAAGGAATCCACTAAGATTAGGTGTATTAGGCCAATAGAGTAAGTACACAATGTTTTAACTATTCCAAGAAAATAGTTTTTGGTTGTGTCTAGGAAATATGCACATGCAGAGTAGTTACATGGTTCCTTGCTCTTGCCTCTTTTCTAGAATAGTAAAGGAATTGAATTTTATGTGCTTTTAAGTTTTGTTGTGTTTCTTAGTCAAATAATCCCTTTTGCTCATATTGCTTGTACTTGAAGTGTACAATTTGTTATGTTTAGTAACCAGACACACTCGATGGCTATCCAATTGAATAAGTCAACCAATAGAGAATAAATCCATGTGCAAAATAATAAATAATGGTTGAATATAAATTAATAATTACATTACAATTTGGTGGACCATTTAAATATGGTCTTATGTGCCTTTTCAATGGAAAGGTACGTCTCTGCCTATTCAATTAATTACATTGGCAAATTTATTTAAAATTTGTTTAACTGCTTTTCTTTTATTATTTAATTATTTGTTTATTGATATATTTATAGATTTTGTTACATTGCCTTCCTCTTCAGAAATGCTTTGTCCTCAAAGCATATTGATGAAGAAACTTATGCCACGTGCTCATAATGTTGTTGCATCTTTATGTGTTTTTCCATCATTGTTGCCAACATGTCAATATGAACTTCTAAGTGTTGAACACAACTTTTAAAAATGTAGAAGGATCGGTCCATCCTAATTCGATTTTATGCTTTGATACCAATGGTGTGTGATGTATCTGGACACACTTGATAACTATCTAACTGAATACGTAAACCAATAGAAAATATGTTGAAGATTGTGTAAACTTGGAAGATTTTATTTTTGATGTGTCATTTTAGTATTATTATAGTGCTTCCTTTTGGTATTTTATTATTGTAATCAATCATGTAAAGTAGATTGAAAGAATCAATGTAAACCCTATCAGTAGGTCAGCCCAGAAGAATCTAGAAAGAACATATTATATTGTATCAATGTGAAGTCACCCCTGGAAGCTAGGGAAGTCGGATCCATAAGGGGAAAGTCACTTGATTGATCAATATAAATAGAGAGGACACACCTCTCATTTGGAAACATGACTCACTCAAGAAAGTTTGCTAGTTAGAGAAGAAGAAGAACAAGTTCGCTTGGGAGAAGAGTAGCTGCTTGGAGAAGACATCTTATTCTTTGGTTTTATATCTTGTCTTATTCTCGGTATCTTTGTGTCATCTATGAATGTTTATGCTTCTGATTATTAATTGTTTTCAAGTACTATTGTAATTCCACAATTAAGATAAAAAATTAACAATTTTAAGGTATAAAATACTTCCTTTAACTGTTAAAAAAACAAAAATGTTTATATTGGGAATTTTTACAAAAAAATTAGTTGCATGGCATGCATCACAATATATTTTGAAGCTATAGATAAGATCTACTATCAAAATTTATCGGTAGCACTATCACAATTAGCAATGTCATTTTGGCATTCAATAATGCTAATAGCAATCTATATGACACAAGGGATTAAAGAGCAATAAAGTATATCCTTACAATGAACACAACCAAAATCGCATATGTTCATAATTGTAAACTCCAAGCATTCATTGAGACCTGCTTCATGTGGTGCATCATCATTATCTTTGGGGTTGGAAACCTAAACAACATTCACTGGCTATAGATTTGGAATAACACCTCCCTTAATCTTATTATAACCAAGAGTCTTACCCTTTGTTACATAAGCATACCCCTTCTTAATATCAGCATCAACTTCTAATCAAAGACATATTTATAGAAATGCTCAAATATTTGTCGGAAGTAATTATGATCAAGTTGTATAAATCTCTTTTTAAACTCTTTAAAGGCCTTCAATGGAGAAGGAAGTTTATTTTCAACTATAGAAATTTGCTTGAAACCCTACTTTTTAAATGTATTCATAATGAGCTTCTCTCTAGTGTCATAATTCAAGTTTTCTTCAGACTGTGGCCAAAAGGCTTAAAGGTAAAATCTGTTTCCTAGTCGAGGTTCAAGCGATTACACCCAATCAACAAAAAAGATTTGGTTTTTCTCAGTCAAGTCATCCCACCCAATACATCCAGTCATACCTCCCAGTAGCTATCATCCAAGTCATTCCATCCAATAAATTAAGCCATCCTCCCTAGTAGCAATCGAGTCATATCGTCCAGTAGCTATCATCCATAAAGGTAAGAGGAGGATTTCTTCTATGAAACCGACTATTTCCAAGAAACTCGTAGATGTTTGGATTAAAATAAATGAACTAAATATAAGAATTATTGCTGCTATTTATTACTAGTTCACAACAACATCTATATAATCTATACAGTTTTTTTAAGAATGTGGTTAAAAATGGTTTGACTATAAGATAATTTTATTACTATACACGGGTGACAAAAGGATTAGTTTAATGGGACTAGAGAAAACAAAAAGTTACAATCATGATGTTCAAGTGTTGAGGCAACTTGAGAGCGATAAAATATAAAAGAATAAAGGTGAATATAATAGTCAGTAATCGTATTTCCTCTTAAGAACAAAAACCTTGGAAAACAAAGAGTTAAAATCTAACAATACATGCAGTTTTGGAGATTCCTAGTTCGGTAAACATATTCATTGGGAAAGGGACTCCAGAGAAATTGAAAATTTAGAACTTGGTGAAAGAATCCATGACATTCCTTCTTTTATTCGCAAAAAAAGAAGATTTGTTCTTAGTTTGAAAAACAACTAATGTGGATCTCATAAATGATTTAACTTGCTCCTTATATTCGAGCTTGCTTTTGCACCTCCTGAATGCTTATTATCCTATGCATGCTTGACTTGCACTGCTCTTGCTAAATCTAGTTCTAGAATTCATTTCTCGATCCTTACTCCATACAAATAATGTTGAAGTCACGATTTCGATCCATGGTGCGCTAGTAATAGTTTGGAAATTTGGAATGGAGTTTATTTTTTGTGGGAATCTCTATGCTTTCCAAAACCTT
This sequence comes from Pseudotsuga menziesii, assembly GCA_001517045.1. Taxonomy (NCBI): domain Eukaryota; kingdom Viridiplantae; phylum Streptophyta; class Pinopsida; order Pinales; family Pinaceae; genus Pseudotsuga; species Pseudotsuga menziesii. Next base: position 372,296 of record LPNX011197247.1, on the reverse strand, counting down.
ATTATGAATTGGCAATTAAGTTATGATGTAGGAGCACCTTGGACCAATGATACCAATCATATATGAGGTGATTGAATTCATCTAGGGAAATGGTCAATGACCTCCAAACAAGTGTAGATATTGTAGTCAACAAAAGAGTCATGAGATACCAGCCAGTTGTGGTCGATTGTAGAAAACCTGCCGAAGAATTAAATGAGTTGAGGAAAGGAAACCTTGTGTGTAATCTTATGGATTTGCACTCTGTATAGATTTAGAAGTGACCGACGTGTTTCGGGTTGACCCTCCACCCATCATTAGGATCATTCATATGCAAAGGAAACCTTGTTTAGTTGGGGCATGATTACTAAAGGAGTAGAGAAAGTCAGGTACAGTTCCAACCAATGAGATGGGAAGAGTTGTACCTAAGCCAATGGTGACGAAGGATGGCCGATGAAGAAGCCAAATTGCAGAGAACAAAGTAGTTGATTTAGTTGGCGTAGTTACTACCATAGTCACAATGGTTGTTGCAGAATGATAGATGGAAGGATATGGTGAGAGGAGATAAATAAGTATTTAATGAGGGCGAGTTGTGACCGAAAGCACGAGAAGCTTCTATAGGAAGGATAGAGTGGGGCTCTGAACCCTATAACATATATAATTACATGTTCAGAACTAGCAAGAGGTGGTTGGTGGAGCATAGAAGAAGCTGGTTAGCTTATGTTAAGTGCTTTGAGTGTAGAAGAGAGAAAAAGTCAACCGAGTGTAATTACTAAAACAAAGCATATACTATGCATTGTAAGTCATCTTTGTAAAGAGTTTCAATTTAATATAAATCCATAATTCTTAGCACAAATGTGTTTGATGTGTTTGTGTGTCCATTACATTTTGTTGCGCACTGATTTGCAGCCTACCCAAGCAACATCTGTATCAATTGGTATAAGAGATACGTGACTCTTGACATTGGAGCGAAGAACCTTCTTCACATTTGCATTAGTTGGTATTAGAGAAGGATTTGTCCTGCATGAAAAGTATAGTTGTGATTGGGCATGGAATGGAGGAAGCAACTCCAACTACAGTTAGGTCAAGTTGAAGAGGACATGGTAAACCCACTTGATATTGGGAGGTTTTGATTCAATTGTTGCATAAGGGACAATGTCTCATTGGGGCATTAATGTCCGTGTTAGAGGACAAAGGCTGTGCAGAGGTGTAGATGTGACCATTGACCATGAAATGCTTGAAGAATGCATTCAAACCATGATAATTATAAAGAACAAACTATAAGCTATGAAAGAATCCCATAAGAGAGGAATGTGAATTGAAACCATTGACCATAGTGATGAAGAGGTTGAGGATGAGTTAAATTCTCTTGAATATACAGAGGAAGAATACCCAGGAGACAAGTTGTTGAAAGTAATGTATAAAATTAAGGGTAGGTCTAATATGGAAGTATCTACCTACTTAGGGAGTCTAAACCCTAAAGAGTTGATAGATTGGGCCAAAGAAATGGAAAAATATTTTTATATGGACAAGATAGAGGATGCCAAAATGGTAGAAGTTGTTTGTTTGAAGTTCAAAGGTAATGCCTCATTCTGGTGGGACAATGTATATGTTGAAGATCTTAAGAAAGGGAAAAAAAATGTAAAGACTCAAGAAATAATGCTAATAAAGTTGAAGGATAAGTTCCTTCCCACTTAATACAAGACCTCTCTATTTAGGAAACTACAATACCTAAAATAGAAGGGATTGATTATTCAAGAATTCACAAAGGAATTCTTTTAATTGTCTATTAGGTTGTGACAAACCGATGAGGGAGAAGAGGTAGTCACAAGGTATGTGAATGGACTAAGGTATGTCATTCAAGATGATTTGATTCTATCAAGGTTCAGGACAGTCAGAGAGGCTTTCTGGATAGCCTTGAAATCCTAAGAGAAGTTGTCACAGAAGATGACATCAAGTAGGGAAAAATCGTCTGCTCGAAATAAAAAGTTTGTTTATGCCAAAGGACATGCTAGTGGGTTGTGAAAAGAGGAAGGTCTTGAGGAATGCCACGATGAAGAAAACGCTAGAAACTCTGCACCAGATTGCCGACAAGGAGGTGATAAATCCAAGAGTTGATGTACATATGTGTTGCGTATATGTTATATTCTTTGCATGTGTGTGTGGGAGGTGTGCCTATCGGCGACGTTCCTGACTATCCCTGTCTACACCTTAACGAAAACAGGCTGGTAGGATGTTTCCATTCAGAAACACCCCTTAGGTCGTTTCCATTTTGAAACGTCCATTAGGATGCTTTTGATGTCGAAAATGGCCATTATGTCGTTTTGGGTTGTAGTGAGCCCAACATTTTGGGTTGTTTTTGGCTATTTTGGGAAATTTTCTAAAAATATGTAATTAAATCCCAATTAAGGGATTGGGTTCTATTTTCTAATATGGGTTAATGGATTAGGGTATTGGAGGCTACCAAATACCTATATTTTATTGTGAGTTATTCATAATGATAATGAGAAAATAGGAGGGGTGGCTCTAAGGTTTGTTGGTTTTCTCGATTAAGGAATTCTAGGGTAAGTCTTTGTGTTTTACATGTGAATGTTGTGGTGTAATATTTATTTTTATTTAAAGAATCTGTATGCTTTTCTTCTTTGGATAGGTTTAAAACTTACAATATGGTCAAATAGGATCTTTCATAGAAATACATACAAACCAACCCAAATTCATCTGATATAGGTGTGAGGAACTAGGTCACAAGGCATATGAGTTCCCATAAAACTTACATATTGCAAGTTGGGATGAGGATAGAGGTTGAGAAGCTAACGACAAGACTAGTCATATGTGAGGGAGATCATGATAGAACTTGTCTCGGAGGGAGGTAGGAATTTGAAAACCCGACAAAATCTATTGCAATCAACATGATAATAGGTAGATGAACCATCAGAGGAAGTCCATCTTCTGGATAAAGGTAAAGATTTGAGACAGATGTTGTATGTGTTGGGTTTCTATCATTTAAGCAATATGATCTTAGGATCTTATTTGAGATAATAACATGCACAACAATAAACACAAGAGACAAGATACACAAAGAATTTTCCCCAGGGAAACCATAAAGGAGAAAAACCCGCAACTTCCTCAGAGATAGAATGAGCACCAATGGCAGCAGTAAAAACCCAAAGACAAAAAAGATGGTCTCCACAATTGTTCTCTCTCTCTCTCACTTGAGAGAGCTTATCCTCTCTCACTCATGTGCCCCAATGAGTGAGTGTGTGTGTGATAAATAGAGAGGCTCACTCTCTATTTATATTCTTTCGTTCACTTAAATTCCACTCCAACAAGTCAACCCCACTTAACAATTACTTACCAAGGCTGACATCTCTATGAGAGTCTAATAACCTTAGTGCCCCACAACTATGGGGACTTTGCCCTAGGATCAACAAGGAGGGTTAACCTTAACTCAATTGTGGGGAATATTGCCCCAACTTACAATAGAGGGTTAACCTTAATGAATTTACATGGCTTGTTTACATTATTGAATCTCCCGATTGGAACATCGAGGCATGACATGACTCAATCACATTACAGATACTTCCTGAAATAAACATCATGGTACAATACATAAGATATACAAGTGAATACATTCTGAAGTTACAAATGCATCAACACTCCCTCTTAACTAGGAAGGTATTCTCTTGAGACAATTTATCAGCACAATTATTCTTCTCTATATCATCTGGATCATCATCAAGTCATCTTCATCTTCAAGTCATCTTCACCTTCAAGTCATCTTCATCGTCAAGTCATCTTCATCAAGTCTGGATTATCACTGGATTTGTATTATCACTGGATCATCATCAAGTCTAGATCATCACTTGATTTGGAGCATCACTGGATCATCATCAAGTATGGATCATGACTTCATCTGGATCATCACTAGATCATCATCAATTCTGGATCATCACTTGATTTGGCTCATCATCAAAGTTGGATCATCACTAGATCATCATCAACATCACTGCTTCCGCTATCTCAATCAAATGGTGCTATCTCTTCATTCTTCGCGTCATAGGAAGTTCTACAGAGCCAACCCTTTTTCATGCTAGTTGTAGGCCTAGCCACTAGGTAGGTCTTCAATGCCTTAAGCACTTATATCTAACCATGGAATGAACCATGTTAGAAAGGCCCTCCCAGCACTTACATCTGACCATGGGAGGAACACGTCCAAGAACCATGTTAGAAAGGCAAGCCCAACACTCATATATGACCATGGGAGGAACACATCCAAAACCCATGTCAGAAAGGCCCAACACTCACATTCGACCTCATCTTGTTAGAAAGGATATGCACTTAAATTTGACCTCATCTTGTTAGAAAGGCTATGCACTTACATTTGACCTCATCATGTTAGAAGGGTTCTCAGCTCTAGGCTGAGTATTCCTGGTAACTGGCCAAGTGCCTCCATTCTCCCAAAGAATGGCCTCTCAGCACTAAGCTGAGTATTCTTGGTAACTGACCAAGTGCCTCCATTCTCCCAGAGAATGGCCTCTCAGCACTAAGTATTCCTGGTAACTGACCAGGTGCCTCCATTCTCCAAGAGGATGGCCTCTCAGCACTAAGCTGAGTATTCCTGGTAACTAACTAGGTGGCTCCATTCTCCTAGAGAATGGCTTCTCATCACTAAGTTGAGCTTCAGTCCTAGACTGAATCAATTTCCTGGTAACTAACCAGGTGCCTCCATTCTCCGAGAGAATGGCCTTCAACACTTATATCTGACCCTAGTAAAAAAGGCCCAACACTTATATCTGATCATGTGGGAACACATCCCTTGATCACATTAGAATGGATCTTCACTTATATCTGATCATGTGGGAACACATCCCATAATCACATCAAAATGGCTCTACACTGATCATGTGGGAACACATCCCATAATCACATCAGAATATCTATGCACTGATCATGTGGGAACACATATTATAATCACATCATAATGTCTCTGCACTTACATCTGACCATGTGAACCTCAAACTTCCACCATGTCAAAAAGGCCAATGGACACATCAATTCCCTTTGTAGGGAACCTCGATCTAGAGAATACCAAGCTTCTCCTTGAAGTACTCAAACTTCACTATTGCCTTTTCTAGCATAGAATCACATCAGGGATGAATACGTCCAAGGATAACCTGCAAGCTTCGCCAAGACCGATTACATCCGAGGACAACCTACATGTCTGTTTACATTTGAGCAACCTATGAGCTTTGCTAGGATTTATGCTCAAACAACCTATCTCACCAACTATGCTAGAACTCTTTCTTTCAAGAGATATTGACCTAGATCACATACTGGAGCTTCACTGCTCCTCTCTGCATCATACAAAAATGCAAGTTAGATCAATCAAATCAAATTGTAGTTTTCAAAATAAACATACTACCTCCCAAATAGCTGAGTAAGTGGCAACATATTTTGGCTTGGCTGTACTTAGCGCCATACAGGACTCCTTCCTACTAAACCAAGAGGTCACACCTGATCTCATACTGAAGTAGCACCTCAAAGTGCTCTTCCTATCAATGGCACTACCTTCCCAATACAAATTCACATAACCCTCCAGGTTAATCTTCTGATTCGTATCATACTTGAGCCCATACTCAACTGTGACCTTCAGGTACCTCACGACATGCTTTGCAACCATTAGGTGAACATGTCTCAATGTGTTCACAATAAAGAAAATATTTGGTCTTGTATTCGTCAGGTACATCAAGGAACAAATCATCTGACAATACATTGTGGCATCAACCGTCTTTGATGAAGCAACACTCAATAGCTTCAGGTTTGATGCCATAGGTGTGGTCATGGCCTTGCATTCCATCATATTGAACCCCTTCAGGATCTCTACTGCATACTTCCCTTGTCCCAGGGATATTCCATCCACATTCTTCCACACCTCCATGCTTAGAAAGTAGTGCATCACATCCAAGTCCTTCATCTTGAACTCGGCAGCAAGTCTCCTTCTTGAAACTTTAATGAGTTCCTCTTTTCTGTCAGGAATAAGTCATCGACATATAAAAGGAGCATCACTAGTATTCTACCTTTAACCTTGAAGAAAATTTTGCAATCTGCTTTACTCTCAGTAAATCCTAGTGTCATAAGTAACCTATCCATCCTGCCATACCATGTCGAACCTCAGGACCTTCTACAGTCACTCCTTCTAAAGCGAAGCATCATTCTCCCTCTACCTTTCATACTTTATGAATTGAAACATTCTATACTGGATTGAAAAGTAGCTTCCTCTACTACTAATATTCTATGTATCAATCTAGGGTCATTGGATACCAAGATCCTTTATCTTGAAAATGTTCTTCTCACACCCATTTGTGAACTTGTCAGCCTCTATAGGATTTCATCTTCAACCTTGTATCGAAGGTTAAGATCTTCATCACTCTAGGTGATCTTCAAGCTCCTCATGTATGTGTTATCCCATGGGTGTCTTATGAGCTCGTACAAGGCCTTCTCTAATTTGTACACATGAGTCTTCCTGTCATGTGTCTTAAATTCCGGTGGCTGCAAATGTCTCTTCATAGTCTATGCCTTCTTTCCATGAGAAGCCTTGTGCTACGAATCCTGCCTTGTATCCCATGATGTTTCCATCTACTGCATGATGGAACTACAAACTTCCCTTCAGGTCTCGATACTGCATCCTAGACACCATTCTTCATTTTGGATTATTAAAGTGAATCTTGAACTGTCATCACTTGTTCTTCATAACAAGTCTCATCCTTCTTTTCTTGTAGGCGATTGTACGAGATCTTTCCTACAAGTCAAATGCACTAGCTGTATGATTAGAAACATTTCATAATGCATATTCATAATGGTAAATTCTTATGCATAAAGATATAATCATGCAACTATTTTAGCCAATACAACATTCATCCATATCTCACAGAAATTTTCAAGATTCCTTCCATCTCTACCAAGACAACATTGATATTGTGCACTAATCCAATATGTCAGCAAAGAGGTTTCATTCTAGATAAGTAGCAATGGAGAGTTGTATAGCACCATGAGCTACTTACCCATCACATGCATATTAGGAGTATACTGTCATTAATGCAAACATTCTATAACACATCAACTGAATATAAATAGGTGCATAACAAAACAATATCATGAAATGACAATTGAATACTTATCTTTATTTATTTCATGGGTAGACTCCTTCTTTTAGCTTCAAGTTGTTCTTTGATTTGAGAGACCCTTGTAAAGTATGATTGTATGGTCTCTGTATTCTAGATCTTCTCATGCTTCAACTGTTTTCTCAAAGTCATCTTCTGATTTATGTTCTTCCCTTCAAATAGATTGGTCAAGGAATCAAACATCTATTTTGGTGTCTTTAGGGAAGACACTTGTGGTATAACGTGATCTATGATTGAATCAGCAATGATCTTCTCGGACTTGACCAAGTTCTTCTTGTGTAATGCTTTTAGCCTCATATCCCTCTAGAACTGGGACCTATCCACTTATGTAGGTGTCTAACTCATTTTTTTCAAGAACCAGTGAGATCCAATACTTCCATGCTTGGAATTTATCAGTTTCACCAAACTTGTCATCAAGCTGGTGTGACTTGTCATTTAGAAATGAGAACCTCAAATGTAAATAGCAAAATATTAGATCTTACCGATTTGAGTTGTCCGTCCTGGTTCTGGAGCTGGATGATCTAGGGTTTTTTAGAGAAACCCTAATTTTCAAAACTTGGAATATTTTAGATCTAACTGGATAGAAATATAGACCTATTCAAGACAATTTATCCAATGTACTCATTTTCTAAAAACAATGGAGGGAAGCTCCCGGAACAGGAATCCCTAGTTTACCAATTTCTTCTACATAAATGCCTGATACTGTTTCTGTGGTATATCTAAAATTACTGCTCCTCTATGTCTAAAATTTTGTACTAAGGTATCCGTGTCTGTCCTTGTTCCAACACCATAGGTTTCATCATAATTGGTTTCACCTATTGGGACTTATGGGAGTTTTCCCAAGGTGACCTGTTTCAGGACTGTTCCGCATAACGAAGTTGTACGGACTTCCACATGTCACTGTTTCATCTTTGGAGTTTGAAACTTTTCCATAGAATGTATAGTCAGTACCATTTCTAGAACATGTTTAGAAATATCATTTGGATCTACGTAGCCTGAGCTATAGAAATTATGCCCAGGTATCTTGTTTGGGGAGGAATCGTAGGAAAGGTATCAGAACTTCGGATAAAGGTATCAGAACTTCGTAGGATATGCTAGGCTCACTTAAAAATTCCTCTTCTCTAGAAATCCCTAATTTCCTGCACCAAAAACTGAAAATGCCTAGAATCAAATTCTGCTTGGACAGAAAGATGTGCCCTTTAATGGAGAGTTAGCCTAGCCTCCTTTTTCTGATGGATTATGGAGAGAGACCGAAAAATTAAGAATCTCTAGCTTCTACAACTGCATAGTGTCTTTTTCTCAGGTTAGCTCTGATACCATGTTGGATTTTTATCAATTAAGCAATATGATCTTAGGATCTTATCTGAGAGAATAACATGCACATCAATAAACACAAGAGACAAGAGACACAAATAATTTTCCTCAGGGAAACCATATAGGATAAAACCTCACAACTTCATCAGAGATAGAATGAGCACCAATGGCGGCAGTAAAAACCCAAAGATAGAAAAGATGATCTCCATGGCTATTCTCTCTCTCTCACTTGAGAGAGCTTCTCCTGTATCACTCATGCGCCCCAATGAGCGAGTGTTTGTGTGATAAATAGAAAGTCTCACTCTTTATTTATATTATTTCATTCACTTAAAGTCCGCTCCAACAAGTCGGCCCCACTTAACAATTACTTACCAGGGCAGACAACTCTATGAGAGTCTAATAACCCTAGTGCGCCACAACTATGGGGACTTTTCCCTTCGATCAACAAGGAGGGTTAACCTTAACTCAATTGTGGGGACTATTTCCCCGAATTACAATGGAGGGTTAACCTCAATTAATTTACATGACTTGTTTACATTATTGAATCTCCCAATTGGAACATCGGGGCATGACATGACTCAATCACATTACAGATGCTTCCTGGAATAAACATTGGGGTACAATACATAAGATATACAAGTGAATACATTCTGAAGTTACAAATACTTCAATAGTATGACCATCGTCGATGGAAGAAAAACAAAAAATATGGTCTCAATAGAAGTGATCGACAAGTTGGTACTGGAGTGGAAACCACACCTGAATGCATATTAAGAGGCGTGGATGTAGAAGGGACACCATGTCATAGTGGCCATGTAGTGACCAATAAATTTCAAGATTGGTAAGCTATATGAAAATTTGTTATGTGATGTGATTCCCATCGATGCATGTCATCTATTGTTGGTGAAAACATGGAAATAAACCAAAATCTGGTGTATGACAGTCATAGGAAAACTATCATAGTTGAGAAGGATGGTCAAAATTTCAAAATGATTCCCTTGGCTTAGGAGCAAGGTATCCAAGGAAAGAAGAACAAGTATTGGGAAAAGAGGGTGTTTATGTGTTCATATAAAGAGTTCATGGAGGAGGAAAATAATTAATAGTATTGCTTTGCAGCCATTCCCAAGGGTCTATGTTGACAAGCCAACATAGGATATTTATATCGAAGTTGGGAAGTTGTTGTCATAGTTCAAGGGCATAAGGGTCAATGAGATGTCGATAGGAATTTTGTCGACAAGAAGTGTTTCACATTAGATCGATTTGATTTTAGGATCATTTTTTTTGAATAAGGCACCACACAAGATGATGCTAACTTGAAAATGATGAGTTGAACCAACAAGTCCTAGAGTTTTTGGACAGAGGATTGATCAGAGAGAGTTTGAGTCTATGTGCAATACCAAATACACTAGCATCGAAGAAAGCAAGAGAGTGGAGGATGTGCACCGGTTCGAGGGCCATCAATAAGATCATGATTAAATATAGGTTTCCATTGCCAAGGATGAATGACCTGATCGAATACTTGAGTGGAGCAACATATTTAACCATGATCGACTTGAAGAGTGGCTATCACCAGATCATGATTAGAGAAGGTGATGAGTGGAATACAACATTCAAGATGAAGGAAGGTTGTATGAGTAGTTGGTTATGAAATTTGGGTTGACCAATGTACCAAACATGTTCATGAGGTTGAAGAATGAAGTATTGAAGACATATCAGGGGAAATTCACCGTTGTATATCTTGACAACATTATGATCTTTAGTAGGTTGAAGAAAGAACACTTCTTTGATCTGCAACAAGTGTTGCATAGGTTGAGTCAAAAAAATATGGTGGTGAATTTGCAAAAGTGTTCCTTCATGTAGAAGGAATTGGTATACTTGGGATATAGAATCTCAAGCCAAGGACTGAAAATGAACCTGGAAAAGGTCAAAATTATTATAGAGTCTCCTAAGTTGATGACTTCCATATAGCTAAGAAGTTTCCATGGACTTACAATTTTTTATAGAAAGTTAATTAAGGATTTTAGTTGGATATGTGCACTATTGATGATGTGTACAAAAAAGGGAAAGTTCAAGTGGATGGAGGCCTCCCAAAGTGATTTTGAGAAGTTGAATCAGAAGGCGATGAAGAAACATGTTTTATCTCTCTCATACTTTGAAAAGGTATTTCAATTCGAATGTCATGTGAGTGAATTGGCAATTGGAGTAGTGTTAAGCTAGGAAGCCCGATTGATTGCATTTTTCAATGAAAATATGCAAGACGATGTCAAGCATAAATACTCGATATATGACCAAAAAATTAATGAGATTATACAGGAATTGAAGACATCGAGGAATTATATTTCCCAAGTGATTTGTTGTGTTCATCGACCACCACACTCTAAGGTACCTAAACACTTAGATGAAGTTGAATCAAAGACACATGAAGTGGGTCAAGTTCTTGCAAAGCTAAAATTTTGTGTCGAAACAGAAGCTGAGGAAGACCAAGAAAGTCCCCAATGTGTTAAGTTGAAGAGTCACATTACTAAGGACAAACATTGTTCAACTAACAGGGTTAGAGTTGACAAAATCAAACTATGAAGTCGATGAGGATTTTGCCAAAGCTTGGAATTTTTCAAAGGAATCATGGATTGTTAACAAAACCCCACACTCAGATTACTTCATACAAGAAGGATACTTGTTCAGAGGGAATCAATTATGCATTCCTATAGGATCAATGAGGGCAAACCTGATGAGGGAATTGAACAACGAAGAATTAGGAGGAAAAATACCAAGGAATTGGTCAAGGATACGTATTATTGGACAGAATTGAAGACATATGTGAAAAATTGGATCCAAGAGTGTAGGATACGCTAGCATGCCAAAGGAAAAGTCAAAAGATAGGATTGTATGCACCTTTACTTGTGCAGATTGTTCCATGAGCAGATATCAACATGGATTTTGTGCCGATATTATCGAAGACACAACAAGACGACAAATCCATATTTGTGGAATTTTATAGGTTTTCAATGATGGCACACTTTATTCCATGTAGGAAGACAAGTGATGACATGGGAATTTTTTTTATATTTTTCAAATAGGTCATGAGGTTGCATGGATTTTTGAAGAACATAAATCTAGACATGGATACCAAATTCAAGTGTTGTTTCTAGAGAACCTTATGGAAGAATCTTAGCATGAGTTTGTAGTTTCAATTCTACATATCACCTATCAACTAATGGGAAAAATAAAGTCATGAACACGAACTTAGGGAAATTTTTGAGAGGAGTAATAGTTGATCAACCAAATGAATGGGAGAATGTGTTGTTGTAAGTAGAATTCATGTACAATAGCTTAATGATCAGGTCGATGGGAATGAGTCCATTCAAAATTGTGCAAGGGAGAAGCCCACTTAGAGTATCCAACTTAGTATTGTTTCCAACAAGAGTATAGAAGAGTGCAAATGATTTTTTTTTCCAACCATATGAAAGAAGTGCACAAGAAGGTGAAACAATAGCTAGAAAAGAGCAATGTGGCATATGTGTTTAGGGCCGACTGGAAGAAACAACAACAATCATTTGTAGAGGGCGAATTAGTATATGTGCACCTAAAAAAGGAAAGGTTCTCAAGAGGAACATATAACAAGATGAAGTTGAAGAATATTAGTCCATGCAAGGTTCTTGTCATGTCCCCTCAAAGTGGCCATTAAAGTGTTGACCATACTGGACTCCTAGGAGGGGCTCAATTTGACATTAATCATGCTCCCTAGGAAAATTTTGTAATAATTAATTAAGTAAGGCATGTGTCTAAGTTTTATTTTCCATTTTAATTATTATTGCTAATTTATGAGGTGTAAATAAGCTACCTAGTCAGGTGGGGCACATTGGACAAGTCTACTAGCCAAGAAAGGAAAGAGGAAACACTATGACAAAAGCTGTCATAGGAAACAAAGAGGAAAGCACCAAAAAGTAGATAAAAAATAAGCCAGGGATAAAGCAAGAAAGTTTTTCAAAGGAGGGCGTAGTTTCCTCTTATGGAGCTCAGAAAAGTAGTCAGAGAAAAGCAGGAAAGTTTCCAAAGGAAAGAACAGTTTCCTTAGGAGTTCGGAAAAGCAACAAAGGTGTCATAACTCAAAAGAAGCAACTTTTGACTTAGTGAGGGTGCAGTTTCTAATTATGAAGGAGGAATTGAACTTAGAAATAATTCCACATGGTCCTACTTGCTAAATTCCCCAAAGGAGATGCCTATGTGGCTAGGGTTAGGGTTTGTTGAGGGTTGACTTGCTCTCATAGGTCACCTTGGATCCTCACTTGCTAAGAAGGTCACTCAACACTATATTAAAGGTGAATTCGACCCCATTGACTCAGTTTGGATGATTTTATATTGTGGTTATGCTATGTGAGCATACTCTCTGAGTGTTGTGCCTCAGAACATTGGGTGATGATCCCCAAACCCCTCCTCCCCTCTCTTCCATGTCCCTTTCTATCTATTGCAGGTTTATGGATTGCTAATGTCAGCCATTGAAGATTATTCTAGAATTTATTACAGCCTCCATCAATTTTAGGTTGGGATCCAGTGAATCCCATGCTTCACCTATGCTCACAGCCCTTGTCGGTTAAGATTCGGGCCTCCTGCCCCTTAATGTTGGAAGCCTATTGTAATGGTTAGTCAATAATGTTATTTATGTTATGTAGTGTCAGTATATTCTGAAAATTACATTTATCAGGTCGAGATATCTCAGACCCTGAAGGATATTATCTCAGTTCCATTAAAAGACTCTATTTTATCAGTGTATGGGGGAATTGTTGTCATGTCCCCTCAAAGTGACCATTAAAGTGTTGACCATACTGGACTCCTACGAGGGGCTCAATTTGACATTAATCATGCTCCCTAGGGAAATTTTGTAATAATTAATTAAGTAAGGCATGTATCTAAGTTTTATTTTCCATTTTAATTATTATTGCTAATTTATGAGGTGTAAATAAGCTGCCTAGTCAGGTGGGGTGCATTAGACAAGTCTACTAGCCAATAAAGGAAAGAGGAAACACTATGACAAAAGCTGTCATAGGAAACAAAGAGGAAAGTACCAAAAAGCAGATAAAAAAGCAGTCAGGGATAAAGAAGGAAATTTTTTTAAGGAGGGCACAGTTGCCTCTTATGGAGCTCAAAAAAGCAGTCAGAGAAAAGTAGGAAAGTTTTCAAAGGAAAGAACAGTTTCCTTAGGAGTCCAGAAAAGCAAAAAAGGTTTCATAAATCAAAAGAAGCAACTTTTGACTTAGTGAGGGCGCAGTTTCTAATTATGAAGGAGGAATTGAACTTAGAAATAATTCCACATGGTCCTACTTGCTAAATTCCCCAAAGGAGGTGCCTATGTGGCTAGGGTTAGGGTTTGTTGAGGGTTGACTTGCTCTCACAGGTCACCTTGGATCCTCACCTGCTAAGAAGGTCACTAAACACTCTATTAAAGGTTAATTCGACCCCATTGAATCAGTTTGGATGATTTGATATTGTGGTTATGCTATGTGAGCATACTCTCTGAGTGTTGTGCCTCAGAACATTGGGTGATGGTCCCCAAACCCCTCCTCCCTTCTCTTCTATCTCCCTTTCTTTCTATTGCAGGTATGGAGCGCTACATTGCAGACATTGAAGTATGATCAGAGTTATTTTCAGCCTCCAACATGTTCAGGTCAAGATATAGTGAAGCCCATGCTTCACCTATGCTCACAGCCTCTTTTGCCGGTCATGTTCGGGCCTCCTGCCCCTTTATTTTGAGAGCCTCTTTGTAATGGTCAGTAAATAATGTTATTTCTGTTATGTACTATCAATACATTCTGAAAATTACATTTATCAGGTCTAGATATCTCATACCCTGAAGGATATTATCTCAGTTCCATTAAAAGACTCTATTTTATCAGTGTATGGGGGAATTGAGTGAATATGTGTGTTGTAATGAATATTTCATAATGGGGAATGGATTAAAATAAATATTCATGTTCAGAGAGTTCATAATTATCTCTGTTATAAATCTCAGGTTTCACACAATTGAATTTAATATGATTTATTATCCTTTTTAAGACCCTAGCTAGATTACTAGTTTTTAATAACTAGTTTTATTGAAATTGATGAAAAATAGGTTCTGTAAGCTCAAAATGAGATCTGTCAGTTCCTGTAGGTCAGTAACAGGTATAATTTCCCATATCAACCTCTAGAACCATTTTTTTTCTGGGTCATACCACCCTTTTGCATCCTCCTCTGCGCAGGGTTCTCCTTGGCCAAAACTGCCAAAAATCCCAAATTCACCCGAAACTTATTAGAACTTTCCAGAACATCAATGAAATGTATAAATACTTTATTTATGTTATATTAATTCTGGAATAAACCTATGCAAGTTTCCATAATCCCCTGGTTGAAACAGATCGAACTACTCTCCTTAGTTGCACGGTTTGGGTGCCCAGAAGCGTGGTAGTACGTTTTCGCAGTGCGGATTCTAAACCCTAAATGGCACCAGATATAAATGTGTTAAAGGAGAGGAAATTCAATGTCTGAATATCTTTGGTTGATTCCCACTTCTCACTCCTTTTGTCCACAAAATTTGCCAGAATAAACCCCTTATTTGCCCAGTCAGAGAAGTCATTGTGTAAACTATTTTAAGTTCAGAAATTTTAATACAATTAATATAATTGAAGAGTTTTCAGGTATATACACCAGACTTGGAACATTACAGTGGTATCAGAGCACTTTCCTTGTCTCATTCTGTGGAAAGTAACTCTCAGTGGAAAAGTAGCTCAATAACATGTTCAAGTTGCAGTTGTGGAATTAATTCCATTCATGGGAGATTTAGAATTTGAGTTGTATGAAGAAGAGCATTCAAAAATAGATGATCAAGAAGATTTAAGAATTTTGATGCAAAGAGCGTTGGAAAAGATGAAATATGTATCCCAAAGCATCATTCAGTCAAATCAAGAGACTAGAGATTTCTTTGCCAAGCAGTTGGCAAGCAAACATGGAGAAGGGAGTACTAGTGTCTCTCAGCATGAAGGAAATAAATTTGGAGAGTCTATGTTTTCAAAAAAAATAATACATGTAGGTTCTCTAAATATAAATACTCCATCAAGAAAGGAACTGAGTTGTTCCACTTCTCAAAGTAAAGGGGTAGAAAAGAGGACCAAAAGTGAAGATTTATTAGAGCCATCTACACATGGTTTCTTTGAGAAATTATTTGGGTTTTCCCAAAAGAGATATCAGCGTATTTGTAGCATCCATGAAGGTGATGAATCACCAAATCCTCCATTAGAAGGAGATGAAGAAGATCCATGTACAACTAAATATCCAATAGTCCAACATCTAGTTGGTGGTAAGGTGGAAGGTGTGATGAATCCAAATTTCTTTGTGGCTGATTTCAAGATAAGTGCAGAAGAGATGGGGCAGATTGATGATGGTGAGACATATTTTGGATCTGATCCAAAATATAAACATGATTCAGATTTACAATCACCCCTTGATCCTCACAAGGAAGCACAAAATGTGCACATCTCCGTAGGGTGTGAAGCAGAGAAATGGGTGGGTGAACAAGCCATCATAATTCCACCACATAAGGAGGAGAACATAACACATGGAAATTTATTAAATTCTGATTTCTATGTTTCATTTTGTAAGTCTGATATGGCAGCCACTTCCAGTGAAGAGTTCAGAATGGTTGAGCTCCCTAGTGACGAGGTTCAAAATTCCGGTGTAAAAAATGAATGCAATATGAAGGATGAAACTTTGAGAGAATATCTTTCTAGTGCACCAAGGATGAATGAGCACTTGAGTTGCAGCCCAAATTATGTTGTTGAGCACTTAAAATATGAATATATTGCAGAAACAACCTATGGATCAGATTTCAAAACCTCGAGTGCACTGCATGAAATTGATCTGGTGATGGAAAATGAAGAGGAGGAACATCTACAAGAACCTCATCTTCTTGTAGGGTCATTGAAGATGGATGAACAGAAGATCCAAGAGGCCCTGAAAATTCTCCATGACACTCATACTTCAGTGTCAAAGATGTGTTGGGAAGCTTCTTTAATGGAAGACCAATCTTCCTTTGAAGCCATGGAGAATATCCAAAAAGCAATGTCCACAATCAAAGGTAATTACTCACAATTGCTTTCAGATAAAAATGACATGTTTGAGCTTGTTGAGTTATTGCGGGAAGCATCACTACATAATGAAGAACGTATTTGCATATATGAAGAAGAGAACTACAAGCTCAAAGGTTATTTGTTGGCCACCCAAGATTCTTTGAGATACACTCAAAGTGCCCTCTTAGAATCACAAATGAAGATAGAACAATTCCAACAAGAGTGGAAAGAATTGACTGAATCTTCAATCTTTCCTAAGAGTCATCCCTTTTGGGTAAATGGCATGGAGGAACCTCATGATTGGGTGGACCATGAGGATCATTCTATTCAGTATGTGCTTAAAGAGTGTGCAGAACAGTCTTATGAGAACCAAGCACTTGATTTCTTTCCAAGGAAACGTGAGTTGTTCCTTGAAGACAGACACTCTCCCATGGAAGGGTGGGATGAGAGCACCCAATTTGGGCCAGCCAATAATGAAAAAGTTGCAGCCATAAGTATGATTATTGAAGGTTTCAAACATGCAAAGAAGGTTCATAGTTCTTTCCCACATGTCATAGATTTAGAAACACCAGTGGGGAATGAACAGTGGGTGAAGAAATTTTTCTGGTTTGTGTCACATGCACAACAGGGGGATCATGATTTGTCCCCATGGGAGATAGTTCCTATTGCAGAAGAGATGGATCATTATAGATCATATAAATCAGCATTAAATATCTCTGATTCATCCACTGGATGGTTGGATAGAGGAATCATAGAAGAGGAAAATATAGAAGGTAAAATTTTTATGTCTTGTTGCAAGAAATTTGTTTTTAATATTGCTGATTTTTCTATGATTTACAAGCAGCATAAAGGGCATGTGTGTGCAGCCACTTTTGAAAAGAAGGCATCAAATCTACACATACATTCAATGTGTGGGTCAATTGATGGATTTTTGCACCCTTGGATCAATGGTAGAGAGTTGAGCCATTGGATGAAGAGGGGAGCACCTGTTGAGTTCCATAGAGACATATTTGGAATGAAGACCTTGGGAGGGAATTTTTTTTATTTCTGCAATAATTCTTTTGTTGTGACTGACATTGTCTTGACATGTGAACAACAACAAAGACTTATTTTGCAGCTATTATATACCTCTCATATACATGCACATGAGGTGCATTCCAATTCTCATGTGCTTGAGAAGTTTGAGGTCAAGCAATATGAAGATCAAGCACTTGCATGGTTCCTAAGAGATTACGAGTTGCCTCTAGGAAAATGTTGTACAATTTTGGTGGAGGCACATGATCACACTGTCACTCAGAAAACTAATGGAGGAATTTGTGGATCCATTATCTTGATTGATGAGAGTTGTAGGGATTTGGCTCACAATTCTTCACCCCACACTTTTATTTCAGCTACATCATGTGGGGATGAAAATTGGGTGAAAGGATTTTTCCTATTGATGCCACATGAGGAGCAGGAGGCTCCCACATATTCCATTGATGACTTAATGGTTCAGCCATGTGGTATGAAAATTTCACCATTACCTTTTTATGTGTACATGAAACATCAGAGGCATCTATTTGATGTCTTCATCATGCATCGCTATGAATGGAAGTTCCACTTGAATCAGTTTGGTGGAACAAGTAGCATAATGTTGAGGTCTTGCACTAGAACAAAGATAGCAGATGAGGAATTCCATGTTTGGTGGGAGAGTTTAAAAAATGTTCAGCTTGGCATGGGGAGAGATGAGCTCCCAGTATGGTGGTATGATTTTCATAACCTCATTTTCCTCCTCTACAATGATAAAATTTTGTTGTTTTTATTGATGGGTGGAAGGAGGCAGATAAAACCATGGGATCCAGGCATTCTTAGGAATGACAGAGTTCAAAAGGTGGCAGAAAAATTTGGGTCTTGGCAGAGGAGGCAGTGGGATCCATAAATTCTACTCAGTTACTTTAACTGGGTTGGCAATTTTGCTAAAGGAAGTGGCATCAAAGAAATGACTATGATCAGAGTGGTGCAGCAGAAACATGGTGGACAAATTTGCAGCACTCTGTGGTGCTTCTGCTTGAGGACAAGCAGATTTGGGAGGGGAGGACTGTCATGTTCCCTCAAAGTGGCCATTAAAGTGTTGACCATACTGGACTCCTAGGAGGGGCTCAATTTGACATTAATCATGCTCCCTAGGGAAATTTTGTAATAATTAATTAATTAAGGCATGTATCTAAGTTTTATTTTCCATTTTAATTATTATTGCTAATTTATGAGGTGTAAATAAGCTGCCTAGTCAGGTGGGGTGCATTGGACAAGTCTACTAGCCAAGAAAGGAAAGGGGAAACACTATGACAAAAGCTGTCATAGGAAACAAAGAGGAAAGTACCAAAAAGCAATCAGGGATAAATCAGGAAATTTTTTCAAGGAGGGTGCAGTTGCCTCTTATGGAGCTCAAAAAAGCAGTCAGAGAAAAGCATGAAAGTTTTCAAAGGAAAGAACAGTTTCCTTAGGAGTCCAGAAAAGCAAAAAAGGTGTCATAAATCAAAAGAAGCAACTTTTGACTTAGTGAGGGCGCAGTTTCTAATTATGAAGGAGGAATTGAACTTAGAAATAATTCCACATGGTCCTACTTGCTAAATTCCCCAAAGGAGGCACCTATGTGGCTAGGGTTAGGGTTTGTTGAGGGTTGACTTACTCTCACAGGTCACCTTGGATCCTCACCTGCCAAGAAGGTCAATCAACACTCTATTAAAGGTGAATTCGACCCCATTGAATCAGTTTGGATGATTTGATATTGTGGTTATTCTATGTGAGCATACTCTCTGAGTGTTGTGCCTCAGAACATTGGGTGAAGGTCCCCAAACCCCTCCTCCCTTCTCTTCTATCTCCCTTTCTTTGTATTGCAGGTATGGAGCGCTACATTGCAGACATTGAAGCATGATCAGAGTTATTTTCAGCCTCCAACATGTTCAGGTCAAGATATAGTGAAGACCATGCTTCACCTATGCTCATAGCCTCTTTTTCTGGTCATGTTCGGGCCACCTGCCCCTTTATTTTGAGAGCCTCTTTGTAATGGTCAGTAAATAATGTTATTTCTGTTATGTACTGTCAATACATTCTGAAAATTACATTTATCAGGTCGAGATATCTCAGACCCTGAAGGATATTATCTCAGTTCCATTAAAAGACTCTATTTTATCAGTGTATGGGGGAATTGAGTGAATATGTGTGTTGTAATGAATATTTCATAATGGGGAAGGGATTCAAATAAATATTCATGTTCAGAGAGTTCATAATGGGGAAGGGATTCAAATAAATATTCATGTTCAGAGAGTTCATAATTATATTTTTTATAAATCTCAGGTTTCACACAATTGAATTTAAGATGATTTATTATCCTTTTTAAGACCCTAGCTAGATTACTAGTTTTTAATAACTAGTTTTATTGAAATTGATGAAAAATAGGTTCTGTAAGCTCAAACTGAGATCTGTCAGTTCCTGTAGGTCAGTAACAGGTATAATTTCCCATATCAACCTCCAGAACCATTTTTTGTCTGGTTCATACCACCCTTTTGCATCCTCCTCTGCGCAGGGTTCTCCTTGGCCAAAACTGCCAAAAATCCCAAATTCACCCGAAACTTATTAGAACTTTCCAGAACATCAATGAAATGTATAAATACTTTATTTATGTTATATTAATGCTGTAATAAACCTATGCAAGTTTCCATAATCCCCTAGTTGAAACATATCGAACTACTCTCCTTAGTTGCACGGTTTGGCTGCCCAGAAGCGTGGTAGTACGTTTTCGCAGTGTGGATTCTGAACCCTAAATGGCACCAGATCTAAATGTGTTAGGGGAGATGAAATTCAATGTCTGAATATCTTTGGTTGATGCCCACTGCTCACTCCTTTTGTCCACAAAATTTCCCAGAATAAACCCCTTATTTTCCCAGTCAGAGAAGTCATTGTGTAAACTATTTTAAGTTCAGAAATTTTAATACAATTAACAGAATTGAAGAGTTTTCAGGTCTGTACACCAGACTTGGAACATTACAGTTGTAATGAATATTTCATGATGGGGAAGGGATTAAAATAAATATTCATGTTCAGAGAGTTCATATTTATCTCTTTTATAAATCTCAGGTTTCACAGAATTGAATTTAAGATGATTTAATAGTCTTTTTAAGACCCTAGCTAGATTACTAGTTTTACTGAAATTGATGCAAAATAGGTTTTGTTAACCCAAATTGAGTTCTGTCAGTTCCTATAGATCAGCAACAGACCCAAATTCCCATATCAATCTCCAGAACCATTTTTGGTTTGGGATGTACCACCCTTTTGCATCCACCTCTACGCAGGCTCTCTCTTGACCAAAATAGCCAGAAATCCCCAAATTCACCCAAAACACCTATAACCTTCCAAAACTTCAATAAAATATATAAATACATTTTATATAATAAATTAAGTCTATAACAAACCTCTGTAAGTTTTTCGAAGCCTCTGGTTGAAGTAGGCAGAACTACTCTCCTTAGTTGCACGGTTTGGCTGCCCAGAAGCGTGGTAGTAGGTTTCCATGGTGCGGATCTTGAAACCTAAATGGAACTAGATATAAATGTGTTATGGGAGAGAAAATTCAATGTCTGACATCCCTTTTATTTATGCTCATTGATCACTCTTGTCTTCTGCAAAATTCCCCAAATAAACCATTATTTTGCCAATCTGAGAAGGCTCTGTGTGGACCCCTTAAAATTCAGAAATATTTAAGAAAAAACTACAGAATTAGAGTGTTCAGGTCTATACACCAGACTTGGGACATTATAGTTCTAAAGAAAAATTTGGAAAATGCTTATGTGTTGGAGATGCCGAAAGAAATGGACATATCACTAAAGTTCAATGTTGTCGACCTATATAAGTGTGAAGAAGGGTCGATAAGTGGAGAAGGAACAATTATAGATTGGCATGAGTAGATACCTCTCCATTGGAGAGACAAAGTTGCAGAAGTACTCTATGAGAGAGAAGTAAGGAAGATGAGGAGTCTAAAGAAAAATGAATATTTGGTTCAATGGGAGGGAAAAGGTTTGGAAGAAGTGACTTGGATTTCCAAAGAGAAGCTGGAGGAATTGCAGAACCGTAGGCATAGTTATTTTAGGATTTACAAGAGAAGTAATATTTACCTTTTGAATATTCAGCATATGTAAGAATTTGTCAGAGGAAAATTCTAGTAGCTCCAAATCCCCTCTTCCCTCAGTATCTGAAATATGCATATCCCTTGGATTCTCATCGTATGGATCTCCTGAAAAATTGTAGCACTCCATCATATTTTCAACTCTCATAGTCCACTTAGGTAGGTTAGACCTAGAATCTGGTATTTAGTCAAAAATATTGGCTTTAATAATATGTAGCATTGCATCCACGGTTGGGTTCTTGTCTTCATAGCTAAATTTCTGTCGAAAGCTCAGAGCCAGACTATCCCAATTCATAGTTCTCGATTGGAGCTCTGTCGACGTATACAAATTTCTTGTTATAGTATCCAAAGTGTGAATGAACATGTGAACCCATTTCTGTCTCGGTATATTATTCCATGTCATAGCATATTTTTTCAAATGGTCAATAGGACTAGTTAGTCCCGTGTATTTTACTTTGACATATGGGACTCATTCCTTGAATCATATTTCTAGCAATATTCTGCACTATGACCAACCCTCTATAGACTCTTTGTGAAAAACCCACCACCTCACTGGTGTAGCTTTTAAATCTACATCTAATTCCAATAGATGTTATTGTTTTGGTACCTTAACATCAAAATCAACAATAAATGTACTGAAATTAGGCAAACCTTCATAAGTGGACAGATCACATACCTATTTACCTACCCAATATAGTGACTTTGTGACTTGGGCACACCTCCTCATTAATACTTCATGTAATCTATTATGTCGATTCTCTAGAGCTTCACCCAAATATGATGAACATGATCTGACACTACACCAACTCATTGCGCCATCCACTATAGGATTAACATAATCATCTATTCGCGAAGACATATTATAAATGTTCTCCAAATCTTCAACATTGTATTCTCCCCTTAAAGGTTTGACATAACTTTAACCTTCTAAGGGATATAATGGCTCAATAACTCTAATTTCTAAATTCTCAAAGGATAATGTTCTTTTCTTAAATTTGATAAATATATAATTTGCAATTTCCCAATCGATATCTAGTAGTGCAGGATATTGATTAGTATCATCCACAATTCTCTATGACTTCAAAATATGCAAAAGTGTGGAGTCCTACTTCGCCAGGAACACCTCCTATCCTATTGAATGTTATTACCTTATGTTGATTAGCTAATCTCAACTGAATAGGTGATCACACCAGTTTAGGTTTCCCCATAATATCCCATGTTGTTTAGTGAGAATATTGACATTCAATCCCAGGTCTAATATGAAAAAGTCCATTTCATAGTCCTCTATTTGTGCATTCATTCTTAATTCTCTCCCAGTCTTTATTTTCTTAGAACATGATTCACCAATCCTTCTTTCCTAACTTCTTCTTCTTACTCATCTAGTAAACTATGTAATTCCCGTAATGCACTTTGATCCTTAATTAGAGATAGACAACTATTCAAAAATTTTGTAGAGCACTTAACTTCTTTTGGAGATCTATTTGGAATTAATGGGTCAAAGAGAGGTGGCATGTCTAAGACATTCCCTTCATTAAATACTAGTGGTGGAGAAGATGTCAAATCTCCCTTTTGTTTCTACATAAATTCCTCACGAGCTTCAAAGGAAACACCTTTATCTTTCTATACATAAAATTATGGTGGTCAAAGTGCTGCTGGTAACACTCTCAAATTATGTGGGTTATTAAGACTTCCTTTGTCATCACCTATCACAAATCCTCCCTTGGTAAGAACAACGACAGTAGGTTGATGCCATTTTTCCTTAGCTGAAATATTCTAGACATTCTGGTTCTAATTCTGGTTTTGGTTTGTTTTCACCTACCACTTTGCTATCAGTTGAGGACAATATTCCATGGTATGATCCAATTCCTTACAGTACAAGCAATTCAATGTTGGGTTCTAACAATCCCTTGCAAAATGTCATGGTTGGCCAAAATTATAGAAAAACACCTGACCCCTACCTCGAACAAATCCTCCTCTACCACACCCACAGAATCCACCCCACGCCTGATTTAATTGTGCATTGCTTATTTCATCTTGATATTCTCCTTTCATAAGATATGTATCTTATGTGCGTTTTGTGAGAAACCGATACACTCGAAATTCCTTCTTATCATGCCCTATTGACCGACATAATTTACAATTTTATTTTTGAAGAGTGGGTAAAATTTTGTGGAGTGAGTAACACTCTTCAAGTTGATGTCCTTGGGTCTGACATATTCGACACCATGACATAACTCCCAAGTTCAATGGATTATGTGCCCTGGCACCTAGATATTCCTGAAATGTTGGACACTAATCTTTAAGATGACCTTATATTTTTCACCCAATACACCAAACATATTATGTTATTTCCTTTATTTTTTTGATGTCCTCAATCTACATTGACAAATTGGTGAGCTGCAATTGGATATGAACTGTACCTTCACTAGTGTCTCCGATTGGTGATGCCTCTAACTTCATAGCAAGCTCCAAATCCTCAATCTAGGATACAATATTTTTCTACATTATAGGCACTCTAATATGGGGTAACAGAGCTTCTATAAACATTCTTTGTGCTAGACATATGTCATTGGAAAACTTACACAAGCCATCAATGCTTTGAATCTTTGGTCGAATTCCCATACGGTTCATTCAGTGACTGCTTGATCTCCTTTAGTTTTGTATTGCACTATGATTTGGACTTTGGATTTTTGAACTCAACAAACAAGCCATATTTGATCCATGCTAATATATTTTGTGGTGTTCCCATCAATACAATAGAAAACATCATGAAACTTTCCAACACACGACCTCATAAATTCGTAATAAGTTGCACTCGTTTAACATTGTCATCTTGGAGTTTCTTTACTGACCACATAGCTTCGCAAAGAAACCAATGTTGGTCTAGATATTCTAGTCCATTTCCATGAAAAAGGGGTTACTTCATGTCAAATACATTCTTCTCCTTCAGGGGATTGACTGACTCAATGTTAAAGGACCACTACTTGGAATCTAACTATTTGGCGAATTACTACTCTAACTATTACCACTATTTTGTTTGCTTGGGAAAATTGTGATGAGTTATTTTTGTCTTACCTAAATTTCTAGCGATGTACGGAAGTTCAGATGTATGTTGCAACTTCTGGTTGAAGATGCAGGTTCCTCTTATGAAATGAGTTGGTATTCATTTTCTTCATCACAAGAATCTTCATTGAGTTGTGGTACTGGTTCTTAGTCTCTTTTCTTGGTCATATTGCAACTCTCTCTCCTTGTCGCAGTTCTCCTCCTCTTATTCACCCAAAATATCTTCCCACTTTGTAGAAGCCCACAGTATTCATCCATATCACTCTCTTATGCTCTTATCATCTCTCTCATCTCATGCATTCTCCCAAAAATTCCTCTAGTCAACACCCAGGCCCCCCGTGCACAAATGATTTACTCGTCGAAGTTTATCCTCAATATTCTCTTTTCACACAACAACATCTTAATCCATAGGTTTAGTGATCTCATAAACTTACCTCGTAACCCTTTGAATCAGTCCCTTTCTTCTGCACTGTAAGAATTTACTCTGCCAACAACAAATTCAGTAATGTACCCCTCTAGTATACTATCTAGCCAGAAATCTACAACATGAGAGATCCTATTGTTCACACCCTTTAGGCATTGGATCAACTCTGGTTTCCAAAACATAGACTCACCTCCTTGGAAACACATTTTTTGGAATGTTAACTTTTCCAACCATTCAGTCGGTATAGTAGGAAACTCTCCAAATAAAACCTCATGAATATCAGAATAAACGTACTTAGTGAGTCATTATTCCTAGGTTAGTTGTGGATCTCTATTTTCCTTTTAAGCAAACTCCCTTTCTTTCTTATCAACCCAATCCTAAATCTCAGGCTTCGACAGATGCCACGTAATATACCTAAATAGTATATTACTATTATTATTAATTTATTTAACAATTAGGTTAATTATTATTAATGCTCAAAATTCACCTCTTATTAAGATCTGACCATTCATAGGTTAGCTTCCATATATAATGTACACATGTCAATGTAACAATCATCAATTCAATAATATATATATATATATATATATATATATATATATATATATATATTATGATAATCATGTAAGGATGAACCCTTGCGAGTGGTATTGAAGCTCTTGGCTCTGGGATCTCGGTTCTCCATAATTACTTTCCCACCATTATTCTTTCATTTTCTCTCCTTTTAGTTTGCTTCCTCTCCACATCGCAATAGCCTCTTCCTCCCCCACCCTCTCCCTTTTGGCCGCCTACTCTATGCTCACCCTCATGGTGCACTTCCATCCCCTACTTGTGTGTTCTCATCTACCACTACACATATTCCCCTTCCATGTTGCTCCCACACCCTCACCAACCTACGCTCCCTCATGTAACACCCTGGTTTTGACCGCGTTGCATTAGATGTATATGATGTATATATTGTACATGATCATGGTGCGGAGCTAAAGGCCAAGGCCCCACCATTGATTGGTTATGCTATGTTTCAGATTGAAATTTTCACCGATGGTATATCACCGATTGGTTATGCTATGTTTCAGATTGAAATTTTCACCGATGGTATATCGGGGCATGCAACATACATATTGAGTTCTGTTATCATGTAAATATGCATCTTTAATTAAAATGAACCCAACCAGCTACTGTCGTGGCAACTAAATTGAGAAGGGGCAGATTTTCACAAGGATAAGGGGGGGATGTCAAACCTTGAGCCATGAGAGAAAATCCATGTGTCACCACCCTGTTTTGATTTTCCCATCTTCCCTTGTTCTATCCAACCACCACCATTAAAAATTGTTGCTGTTAGGTTGGGCAGTTATGGCTGGGAGTGGAGTGTGGAAGGACTGTCAGTCCTTGCCCACACGCACACTGCACTAGCAGATTGAACCTCACGATGGGTAGAGGAATGAATACGCCTCTCATTCCACTCACTCCACGATGCCATTCTTTCCCTTGGATATTCATTTTTACGCACAGGATTTTCCTGGTTTTACTCACATAGTTTTCCTCTACGGATTTTGCGGATGGTGTGGGTGTATAATTTACCCACAGACTGATTTGTGGGCTCACTGTGGTCTCCCTTACGTTGTGTTTTGTTGTGGTCTTCTTTACATTTCAGGGATGGGAGTCTGTACATTTTTTTTCACACACTGGCATCTATTCTGTTTGACCTCACGCAGCCAGTAGGGGAGCCGCTTATTGGTTGTCATTCATGTTATTCCAAAGGGTGGAAGCAGGTGTGCTTTCCCTCTGTATTTTGGGGTCTGGTGCAAGTTTCCCTCACGCATAGGTTAGAAGACTATATTCTCTTTCCCAATGTGGTCTGTGTAAGTCTTTCCCGATGCCTTCGTTGCCCAGGATGGATTATTGTTTCCCTGTGTGGTGAGTTGTGTTTACTGATACATTTTTGGGACTGTTGTAATTAGCTTGGGAGTCATTTTGACCATGATAGGGCCAAGAACAAATCAGGAGTCGTTTTCCCTGTTTAAGCTGTAACAGCTAATTGATTGCATGCATGCAATGGTCGGTCTTCAGACTATGTTGGGAGCAGGGATGGGGGCTTGGGTTGATTGATAAACCTGGTGTGTTTGGAAACCACACAAACAGAGCTAGAGGGATGTATTTCTTCTCCACAACCCCTAAATAGCACTGGAAGGGAAGTCAGGGCCTGTGTAGCAGAGAAGGGACTGATTCCTTGTGTTGGGTGTGTGTGGGTGTCTTAGAAGTTAGGCTAGTTCTGGTGTAGGTGTTCCTAGCTCTGTAATGGGCTCACCAGCTTAGCATTTATCCTTTCCCAGCTCCTTGATGGCCTGATAAACCTGGCCATGTTGGCTTGGATGTCTTGTTGATGGCCTGATAAACCCAACTATGTTGGCTTGGCTATGTTTTGTGTATCTTTGGCTATGTGTAAGCCTGCTTGTTCCTTATTCCTTGGAGAATCATGCCCATCTTGGGGGTGGCAGTGTTGCTGAGAGATTAAGGAGCACGCTGGCCTATGGTTGGGTGGAATGTTGTAGCAACGTAGCTAGTTGCGGAACGAGTTCTTTTAAGATAAGTAACCTTGTCTATTTCACTTCTGCAATCCTATTTACTATTAAGGATTATGATGAACATGTTGAATGAATGCTTGTATGAATGTATGCTTCTTCCGCTATGTATGATAAATAATTGCATATGTGTATGTTCTACTTCAATGCATTCTATTTCAACATTTTTATGAATCCACATGTTCATGGGGCTAGTAGCTCGGATCCTTAATGCCATGGTAGCATCCTCTTCATCGGTCGGAGGGTCGAGGACGCCACACCTCATCTCTCCATCCTAAATTTTACCATCTCTCATTCTCCCACAGGCCTCTACTCCTCACCTCACACATCCATTCACATCTCCATTTGCTCATGCTACCCCTCCTCCTTTATATCATGCTACCATTCCCTTCCCCTGCGCTGCTCCATTCACTCCACTCTCACTCAACCCAAACACTTGCATTCCACGTGCTACTTTAGTCATCACAGCATCATGCTCACATAGTCATCTCCTTTCTCTTATTGAAACCAAATCACCCCTTAAAATACCAGCCTTCCTAGCTACGTAGCGCTCTTATGCTCCTCCTCCACCTACCCAATCAAAATCTCCTCTCAGCCCAGCTTCGGCCAGACCAAATCCATCCCACTCCTGCAACACTCCCACGTGCCAATCACCCGCTTCAAATTCTCCACTCCCATAGAAATCATTGGCTTCTTTCTGCTCTTGCCATCCTCACTACTACTGCTCATCCTCCCGCGTGCTCCTTCCCATCACTCCTCCCTCCTCCCGTGCCACTTCATCACCTCTCCTTCACGGTCTCCACTCTTGCCCAATAGCTCCTCTTCTTATACCCCTTCCCTTACCATAGCCCCTCTGCTCTAATTCCTCCCACGTTGCTTCATCCCCTCAACTCCATCATTATTCCTTCCCTCTTCCTTGTTCCCCACCTGCATTCTCATAATCACCTACTCCCTTCCACCAATCGTCCACCTCTCGCCAACCACTAGGGTTTGAAACCCTAAAATCCACCAAAAATATATATAATATAATAGTATTTTTATTGTTAAACAATATTAATTATTAAAATTATATAACATTTAATATATATATATATATATATATATATTAAAACAATATTTATAGTTTATAAAATAATAATAATAATAAATTTATTAATAATTATTATTATTCAAAAAATTGATTGAAGATTTTGGATAAAACAAAATGGTCTTCAATGAAGGCGTTTATGGGTTTTTTTAACGAGAGAAAACAACTAAAGAAGCTAAACAGGTTTTTAAATGAGATAAACCAACTCAAGAAGCTAAAAATGATTTTAAATGGGAGATTAAAGAAATAAAACCCACGGAGCTTGAATTGAAAATATCAGATATTGACATGGCGACACAAGTTCTGCATGAATATATAAAAGATTTAGTTGAAGAACTAAAAATGTTGATAATACAACAACTAGAAGAAGAACCTAAGAAGCATGCGGACAAAGAAAACTAGAAACACATCAGCCCTACCCCTCAAGTCAGTTGAAGGAGGAAAATGTTGCGACATCTCACTTTTCAAGCAAGGGAATGAAAGCTGTTATGGAACCTAAGATAGCAGAAGAGGTTACACCCCCAGAATTTCCAAATAAAGAGTTGGAAATTTATTTTTCACCCATGATAGAAGAAAATGGAATCAGGAAAGAATTTTTTGCGACTTCTGAGTGCTCATTCCAAATAGAGTTGGCATTTGCATCATCACTCACTCCAGAAGAAGGGATTCCTATCATAAAGGAACAAGATATGTTGACTCCCAAGTTCTCAGGTCAAGTAGAGCTCGGTTCTACATCGAAACTCATGACAAAAGAAGGGACTATGACCAAAAAAGAAGAATATGTTACGACTTCTGATTTCTCAGGTCAAGAAGTGATGGGATCTACACCCTCGACAGAAGAAGTAATTATGACACTCGAGTTACCAAGTCAAGAGGAACGATGGACTGCTATGAATCCTACATATTCAAGTAGGGATGAATAAAAAATCGCTACTACCCCCAGGAAGGAAAGGAATCCTGGCATACTGACTCCTTATACCCCTTCTCACAAAATATCTATACCACCAGACACTAGGTGGGTTAAGAAAAGACATCCCAACTACAAACCTAAAAATGTGATACTTAATAAAAAGTATGCATGCCTACCAAAATTTCGTTGTGGCTTCTTACAAGGTAGAGAAGTAAGGCACATTAATACGCCAGCTAAAAAATCTATAAAATTGTCTAGTGAAATTCCAGAACAAGGACTTGTTATGAAAGGTGACAACAAGGACGATGAAACATAAGAAGTAGAAAACACGGATATGAAATATCAAGATGATATTGGCAATCATAATTTCAATATCAATTGTAAAGAAAATGACATTATTGTAGAATTCAATGAAGTCAATAAAGTCCATGTTAACAACAATTTTGAGAGAATTGAAGTTGTAGAAGAATGTAATGATGAAAATAAAAGTGTTAAATATGACCTTAATCATGATAACATAGAATAACGAAATCCATAGGATGGTGCAACAAATGATGAGATGAACATTCTATTAGTAGTCACAACACAATATGTTCTAGAATTTCAAAAGGTTTCCAAAGTACAAATAAAGACAATCTTGTCAGACAAGAAAGTGCATTATTAGTAGTTGCCAATATAGATAAGAAAACCATATCAAAGTATGCAAATATATAAAAAATATACATCAAAATAGAAGGTCAAAAAACACCATCGGATTAGAATCTCAGAAGAATACTTCATATAGTTGTTATGCGTTCACCTATAGAATCATATGCATGAAAATATTTGAATGGAAATGTGACCAAATATTTCAAGAACTACTAAACCATGGAACCATTATTTGTGGCAAGAATTCTAGTTGCAGCACGCTCATAAGAATATTCGTGGACAAATATTTTTCAGAGCAGGATGAAGAACACCGCAACATCATAGTAAAGATAACTTCAACAAACCTAGATCTTCGATAGACTCATCACTTTGACATGCATCATTAGTTAACTAGATCACATATTCCTAAACTATGCATCATATTTATCACTCAAAAAATTTGTCATTAAGCACATTCAATTATCATATGATATAATGATAAACAAATTAACAACTCACACAACATCATAAGTACATTTGACACTAGTATTTTTAACGTGGAAACCTATGGTGGGAAAAAACCACAAAAGCGTTCATTATCATTAAGTCGCAACACAAGAACACTTTATGTCTATGCACACGACCTGTAGACTTCTTTTCAATGAATTATTACAATAGATATACTCACATATCCTACATACCATACATCCATCATGAAACTCTCCTATGGATTATACTTCGACATAAACTGCAAACAGTATAACAAAAAGTGTATAAGCCTCTAACATGGTTAGTTAATGTAATATGGATAAAACCTTATAAGGACAGTTGCGTGTCTCCGCACCGAGTTGGTAAAAAAACACGTCCAAGTTTTTTCCCTTTTGTCGAAGTAGGAGGTTGTATATAATGCTTTATTGGTTGTGTCAAAGTATGGGTATGTACATATGATAATTTAATATACCGAAGTTGTATTCTTGTCGAAGTAGAGATCCTTCTATATAGGTGTGTTGCTTTGTCAAATGGATGTCGCTTGGGTGGTTGGGAGGAATGAATGTTACCCTCCCCACCTAGGTTCGACTCTTGTAAGTGACATGATGCTCTTGTGGATCCCTTTGTAATAAATGTCGTGAATGTTGAGCTGACCATACCTTGATTTAGTTTGAATATCAGGTATTGGAATTTTCTGTGGAGTAGCCCTCTAACAAATGGTGAACCGCATTTAAAAAAAAAGAAGGTGTGTTGCTTTGTCGAAGTGAATTCGATGTGGCAGTTTCTTAATGGGTAATTAATTGCTACATTTAAGAGCACAATTAGTTGCAATGGTAGTGGGATTATTAACATAAATGTGCGGAAATGCATTTTTGTGTGAACGGATTGGGTTTCGTGCCTGCAATTATTTCACGAGATTTGGCGGGAATAACCGAATTTTGGGAATTTACAGTGATAATACCGAGAAGAGATGTATTAAAAAGTGCCTCAAGCGAATGCAATCTTTCATTGTTACTAAGATGATGAGTAGTTAGCAAAGAGTTCGAACATGAGCATTAGAGTATTAAGAGACTAACCTTCAAGATTGTTAAAATGGAAGTACAATTGTCAAAAATAAGTGTAGCATAGATGTCTATGGAAGAAACACACATGGAATATGGTGTCCAGATTGCTCAAGAAGACCCGTAGATAATATCACCCATGATCCGATGAACTTCCTTGGAAGAAGACAAATTCACCACAAATAATAAATCAGGAGGGAAGAATGAAATCAAGAAAGGATGTTGAAGCTTTATTTTCTGGTTCTATGAATTTGTTACCAGGATATGTGTCACCTAGGAAGTGCTCTACTCCTGTAGTTGGATTGTCTAAGAATGTCAAATATATTATGGTTACACTGCCCATACCCAAAGGTGTTCTAGTGCAAGGAGAGATGATGGGTAAGAATGTAAAGTTGTCTTACACAGATCATGATCTTTCTAAGTTTTCGAAATTTAATGTAAATAATTACACGATGATAGTTTGTGCATTAGATGGTTCCCCAATTGCTCTTGAACCAATAGAATGGACACTTGATTGCAGCTCTTTGGTATTTTTTTAATACTACACATACCACATTTTGGCAGGATTGTCGAGGTTAATGCATGTGTCAAACATCTACAAATGTGTGTGCATGGGGGATTCCTATGGCTCGATGGGAAGATTTCAATTGATTTAGACTTGATTGCTAAAATTACTGGTCTACCTAAGGAAGAGGTGGAGTCAACACAGTTTTTGTGGGGAAAGAGAAGGACAAGGGACTTCCTATTTAGATGAAGGATAAATATAATTTGTCCAAGAATAGAAGAGGATACAATGTAGCTTAAATTAATAGTCAGGTGGTGTGCTTCACAACAAAATCATTGGAGAAAACAATACTAAGGAAGTGTATACCAAATTAGGTTCATGCATCTATCATTACCATAGCAGAGAATTGTGCAGAGTGAGTGAAGATGAATTGGGAGACCTATCTTTTGAATGAATCTCCGTGATTGCAAAGATTCCCAAGACATAGGTGCATTGTTTAATTACTCATGGATATTAATCATCATTTCATTTGTTGCATGGGAGGAACCTCAATATTATCAGTCAGTTGAATATAAGGGATACTTCCTAGTAGCTAGGTATGAAAAGCTCAACCAAACTAAAAATATGCAGACGAAAGTTGATAATACTATTATTTTTATATACATAAATAATCAATTCAACAAAATGTTGTGTTGGTGCCACAGATTAAAGCACAAGTGGTTAGTCGATTCAGGGAGGTCGCTAGGCTCAAACATGGACCTCATTGTATGTATGTATAAGAACGACATGATCCATATATGCAACGGTGTAATGTACCTAAGGTGTGTTTAGGCACACTAACTCAACAACATGATCAAGCTCAAGGTCCAATTCATAAAACAAACAAAACTAGATGCTAGAAATGAAACTAGAATTACCTAAATCAATTTCAATACATAGTGGGGCTTCTCACACTTAAAAAAGGATTAGGTAATGGCTCTACAAAATTTAATTACAGGTTTGCAAAAACATATCATAGGCACACCAATTCATAATCCATAGAAAGATAGCCACCATAATGCATAATATCAAGAATCCTTTGCATAATGTACTAGGACCATTTATGTTTTGAACATCAGCGATGATGAAGTATACTCTAAGTCTTGTGGGAACCCCAACATATGAAAACTAGATCCCTGATGTTTGCAAGTTTTGAATCCATAGTTTTAGGAACGACTGGACTTGATTTAGGGGTCAATTACACATCAATGTCATTTGGGACTACATAGAAGGCTGATTTCCAACTCGACTTTAAGAAAAACTAAGTGTCTCAAAACTATTAACTAATGCTTTGGATGGATTTAGTAGGGTATAAATAACATGCATAAACTTATAGAAAGAAAATTGATCTTATAGAACTCATCCAATGACATAAACTGTAAAACTCCTATAAAACTAGTTAACATGGCAATGAGAAACCCTTGGAAAAGCTGAGTTATAAACGACCTTAGTGCTCATGAATTATTTATAATAATTGATACATGAGATTTAATACATTTAAAATAACATCAACAAACTTCCATCAGATGTGTAAGGGCGCACTTGACAGTTAAGTTCTTCAAAATGGGAAAAAATACGAGATTCCTCTTCAATAACACAAACATGGAAAGCATAGATTTTCAAATGGACTTTAATGCTTAACAAATCTGAAATAAATCACATATATGAACCTAAATAATTTCCATTGAATAGCATCAATCCATTAACTTTCTTCCCGAGATATATTCAACAGTCTATTGGAGATAAACTGACAGAATGTTAATTGTGCTTGGAATTTTATCGTATAGAAGTGGAATTGGAGCATTTGAGACTAATACAAGGATTTGATTCTATTATATAAGGTAAATGTGAAGAAATAAATTATATTGCATCCATTGTATCGCTCAAGAACAACTTCCACAAATCATAGGGGGTGCACTTCATCAATTATCTTCTTCATTGGCCAAAATACTTTCTATTTGATGAATTGATGCTTCAAGATTCAATACATCAACATGCCATTAAACCCCATCATACAATAGATTGAATTCATACTGCAACAAGATATAAGATAAACTAGATAAACTATTCTTCAAACTCCCATAGCCAAGACTCTACATTTCTAAAGTGGAACAATGGGTGTAAAGGGGCACATATCCCAATGCAGGCATGGGGAACAACAACCAAGCCAAGAGAAGCTACTAATCTCTCAAAATAAACCTATTTAAGTGGAAAAATATGTGAGAAGTACTTGATAGACTTCTTTTATAGGAAATTATTGTGATTTGCCTCTAAATTTGGCTTTCCTCTTAGAATTTGAAATCATGAGGCAAATGAGAAAACTTGGTACGTGTGGGCCTCATCCAACTAACCAAGGCTCCTTCCTTAAATGAAAATATGATTTTTACCTTTATATACTTGCTTTCTAGTTGTTTCCATTCTTTATTTGTGCTTTCTTTCTTTTGCATGGGCTTTCCTATTGTTCCTTTTTTTTTGCTTTTGGCTACTTTTGCTTGTATTTTTTCTTTTGCATGCCTTTATAATTTTTGTTTTCTTTTGGATTCCTTCCTTATTCACTGATGGAAACTTCTCAAGAAGCCTCCCTTTTCCTTATGCGCCACCCTGGGCCACTTATCCAATTTCCAACTCGTAAAAAATAGTAGAAATATTAAATATCTCAAAATCATGGTCCTCCTAATTTAATTAATTAATGACCATAGACTAAATTAATTCCCTCATTGACCAACTAATTAATATTTTCACTAGGACCCATGGGGGATGAATGGTCTAGTGTTTTTACCATGGTGATAAACAAAAAATGGGGACATTATAGTCCTCCCCACCCAATATTTCTTGTCCTCAAGCAATTTGCAATATCAAATGTTGTCATTTTCTCACCTTACCCAAATTATGCTTCCAAACTGTAAATTGTAAAACAAAACAATGCATGGGTCCCACTAATTTTGTTGCATTCTCATTAGTGAGAATTCCATCCAACAAAACTGCTTAGGAAAAAGTATGCCTGGATCGAATTTCCTCCACTTCAAGTATCCCTGTGGCAGTGTGAAAGGTGGAAACTTGACATCCCAAGGAATGTCAGGATCCTACTGTCTCGAATGCATCCTCCAAAACACCATCGAAGCTATCTAGAGGTTAACACCATGAAGGGTACTAGGAAGGATAACAAGAACATCATGACTCAATGACTATATTATGCAAATTGAATGGAAGCATGTCTTCCTCCAATATATCCCAAAACATAGAGAGACTATCCATCATGAAATATGCATCCTCAAGGTAGCCTGGTCGAATAAAAAAGAGGCCATCCATCATTAAATACATCTCCAAAGGGTGAGGACAAACCTCATCAAGTCTCTCCAAATTCATAAAAGGGTGATTTGTTCCCAATGCACATAAGAATCAAAGATGAAATCAATAAAGCTCAAGTGACAAGGGTGAAAATATGATGTCAAACCACAAGAAAGGTAGGCATCATCCAACAAATCCCCATATTTCTCACTATAAAATGATACATCAAAGGAATCTCCAAGAATACAATAAGGGAATACAAAGATGTGTCTCCTCATCCAACAAGGGAATGGAAGGACACTCCAACCAACTGACCCAAGTAGAAATCAAAGTTCTTGCCCATGTGAAATCATCCAGTGGATCAAGTTTATGTAATTGATCCAAGGGTGCAAACCTGCATCATATGATCCACTCAATGATGATAGGTGGAAACCCAAATGCATCTCTATACATGAAGGCATCAAATATAGGCATAGGATGCTTCAACATTTCTTGGAAAATGAATGGTTCCATCAAATCAACTAGAGTGAATGTAGGATCTTATTGCTCCTCCTCAAGCACCAACAAGAAGAAACCCTTCACGCAATGCTCACCCTCAAATGTGGAGGATGAACCAACTCTCTGCAACAAGTATTCACCAAATATGTCGATGCATCAACTCCATCAAGGTATGGTCCAACACTAAGGAGCTCTTTGAAATATTCAATGGAGAGAGGACTCACTCCATGAGAGAGATAAGTTTCTCTTTGGAAAGTGACATGTGCTTGGAAATCATCATATGCATCCCAAAAATCTTTAAGAACATGCATGTCATAATGCACCTCATGAACCACCTTCTCATGAGGTTCCTCCATAGAACTCCGAATGTCATCAACAAAAATACAATGGATGATTGGAATGTAGGAGGGAATATGTGATCTCTACAACTCTTGGTGAAGTTTCTCTATCTCCATCTTAGAATCCAAGAGGGCGCTTTGAGTGCTTCTCAAAGAATTTTGGGTGTCCATCAAATCATCATTGAGCTTGCAAATTTCCTTGTCATCCTTCAAGGATGATCCATGCTGTAACACCTTGGTTTTGACCCTGTTTGCATGATGTATATAATGTAATTAATCATGGTGAGGAGCTAAACGAAAAATCCCCACCATCGATTTGGTTGTGTATGTTTCGAAAATGGGGATAGTTTCCGATGGTAAATCGTGCTATTTGGCACATTATAGTCTAGAATCATGTAAATACGCACATCAAATAAAATAAACCACAACCAGCTACGGCAGTGCAATGTTGAATGAAAAGGGCATGATTCCAAAGGATAAGGGTGGGGGGGATGTCAAACCTTGGTCTATGGGGGGGGGGGGAAACCCATGTGTTACCACCTTGTTTGATTTTCCATTTCTTCCCATGTCTCATCCAACCTCTTTAATGTCTTGTTGTTGTTAGTTGGGGGTAGTTATTACTGAGTAGTGGTGGGTGTGGCAGGATTGTAAGTCCTTTCCCATGTGCCCACTCCACCAGCAGACTCTCCTCTTCATGTTGCATGGGGGTAGATGAAACATTCACTCCACTCCACTCTCCCATGATTCCATTCTTCCATTTTTGGCCTCGCTCATTCTCACGTAGAGAGGGGTTCGGCTTCCTCATGTGTACCGTTTGGGGGGATTCTTCATGGACTGATCACCCTCGTGCAGAGAGTTGTTCTCTCTCCCCTTCACATGCACAGGAATTCTGCGTGGGTTTTCCTCACTGAGGAAGCGGGTGAAATCATGGTTGTCACTCAGGATTCTCAGGTGCAGGAGCCATTTTTACGTTCAGGGACTGTGCGTAAGTTTCCTTACTGATTTGTGTCCCATGCATATGTTTTCCTCTGTGTTTTGCGGTTTGGTGCAAGTTTCCCTCACGCACAGACTGTTGGAGTCGTTTTCCCATGTTGTGAGTCATGCTCACTGATTGCGTTTTGGGACTGTTGTCTTCCCCGTGTTTTTGTTGGCTGTGG
This sequence comes from Pseudotsuga menziesii, assembly GCA_001517045.1. Taxonomy (NCBI): domain Eukaryota; kingdom Viridiplantae; phylum Streptophyta; class Pinopsida; order Pinales; family Pinaceae; genus Pseudotsuga; species Pseudotsuga menziesii. The sequence goes on along the minus strand of LPNX011197247.1, from coordinate 334,500 downwards.
TGTCCAATTATGTTCTAGGCCACTGTGTATTCTTAGTGAGCCGTTTTTTGCCATCCATGATGTCCCTGTGAAGGAGCCATTCATGCTCAGGGATGTGTGCCTATGTGTTCCATACCGGTTTCGGTGGTATGTGTATGTCTCCTCATCGATTGTGGCCTTGTATGCTTCCTACGGTGGTCTACGTTTGTGTTTTCCTCTGTCCATGCTGGGAGTTGGCTTCTCCTCTATTATGGGACTGTGTAAAGTCGCCATAGTTTTCATTGTGTGTTGGGCTGTTGATTCACCCTGGTTTTGGGTTGCTTCTGGGTTGCTGAGGCCGTAGACATCATTTGGGTGTTCTTGCTGAGTTTTTTTGGTCACACTAGGGCCAAGAACAACTCTGGAGTGTGGTTGGACCTGAGCTGTGTTTCACCTTTTGTTTGGGGTTGTCACCCGGTTGACTTTGCCTTCTTCATGGAGATGTGAAGGGATTGTTTTGCTGCGTGTATGCAGTGGTTGGTCCTCGGACTGTGCTAGCTTGGCTGATTTGTTGAAGGCCTGATAAACCCAGCTGTGTTGGTTTGGCTGATTGGAAAACCTTGGCTATGTGTAAGCCTTCATTGACCCTTCTTCCTAGAGGAATCATACCCAGCTTGGGGGTGGCAGTGTTGCTGAGAGATTGATGAGCACTCTAGCCTATGGTTGGGTGGAACATTATAGCGACGTAGCTAGTTGCGGGGGCGAGTTCTTCACTAAAAAGATAAGTACTCGTGACTATTTTATCTCTACTATTATATCTATTGTTTCATGTGAAATGATGAACATGCTGAATGCTAGTTTATGTATATGTTGCTTCCGTTGAATGTTGAGTAACTGTGCATCTTTGTATGATGGATCATGCACTTGGTTATGTATTATGTTAAGCTTTTTTTAATATCAGCATTTATTTATCCTTGTCCATGTTCATGGGGCTGTCTGCCCATTTGTGTGTGGTGTTAGTCATGTCCTCTTCATCGGTCAGAGGGTCGGGGATGCTACAAAGTGGTATCAGAGCTCATGTTGCGGCATGGGCCTGAATGGACCACCAGGATGTAGTGACAGAGGCAATATTTCTTTCTACCCAGCAGAGATCAAAATTTGATGACAGTGAACTTCCAAAAATTTGTCTAAGTGTTGAGCAGTCGGCTCATCGGAGCACTTAGTGGAAACAACTTTCGAGGTTGCGGAAGAGCTAGGCGCAAGCATACACGACGGAGGACAGTCGGAAGGAAATCACGAAAAAAGTTTATAATTTCAGCATCCGTCGAAAGAAAATAGTTGATTGAGCATCCGCTGTTGTAGATGGCTAAACAACTATGCGTCCGACGGGTAAGGCCTCTGACAGCCTACGCCATGAAAAAAGTTTGAAAAATTTTCTAAGGACCGAAAACATCGGCCATCGGAAGCAGAAAGTTGTTCGTGCGCCCACCATTGTGGAAGCCAAAAGCACTAGCTTCTTGCCGATGAGAAAAGAATGCCAATGCCGATCAGGTTATGCCTTATCCGATTGGATCTCCGATCGGAAGAAGATCAAGGATTGTGTTCCGCCGTTGCAGCCACGGAAGGAACTATTTCTCCAATGAAAAGAAGAAAATAGAGCCGATCAAGCGGTGAAAAGGGAAAATTTCAAAAAAAATTCTAAGCCTTGGAGTCATCAGCCATCAGCGATGGTTAGTGGATTGAACATCCACCGTTGTGGCTGCCTAATGGACTATCTTTCTGAAGGATAGAAGATTTGATTGCCGACATGGTAGTGTTTAGTGGATCCGATCACCGATGAACAGTGGAGAAAGTTAGTTGTGTTGACTGCCGATACATCGAATCAGTTATTCGAAAAGACTTCCGATGCTGTCGATGAGAGAAAGTATAAAGGGAAAAATTTTGAAAATTTGAAAATTCTTCTAAGTATGGAAACCATCGGCAAAAGTTAGCTATTTGAGCAGCCGATGCAGAAGCAAGTATCGGAGAAAAATAGAAGATGAGCTTGTCGATGTAGCAGTGGAAGAAAAGAGAAGGTTCGATGGAATTTAGTCGAAGGCAGAGCTGCAGTTTCAGCAGAGATCTTCTGAAGATCGCTGAAACGTTGGGGAAGGATAGTTGATTGAGCAGCCGATGTGGCGAAGGAAGGAAGAAGAAAAATTTCTGAAAATTTTCTAAGTACAGGAAATGTCAGAAAACTTAGGAGGATTGGACCGCCGACACGTCGAAAAAATTTAGAGGATTGGACCGCCGACATGTCGGAGAAAATTAGAGGATCAGTCCACTGATACGCTGGAAGCCAGAGGAGGATCGGCCCGAAACGTCGGAAAAATTTAGTTGATTGGACTTCCAATGTAGCGGAAGAATCTAGTTGTTTCGATGGCCGAAACGTCGGATTGATAGTTGAAATGAGGCCCGATCCTATAAAAGGAAATTTTGAGTTTTCAGTGGGATTTCTCAGCAGATTTTGACTATTTTACAGTGGGATTTTCAACAGTTTTATAGTGAATTTTCAGGTGGCTAAAGTTGGCACCCCGACCAAAATATAGTTGTGTGTTTTGCCTAAAATTGGTGAAAACCTTCATTTTTAGAAGTGGTGTGGTTTCCACACCCAAGGTCGGAATGAAGTATGTGGATAGGCATTGGAAAGCTTATCCAGTAGGGAACAAGGGAAAGTCACCAGAATCTGAGCATGAAGTAGAAAAGTGCTAATGATATCCACTGCTATCAAATGGATAACTCTGGAAAATTGCATGCCTAGAGGTAGCAATACCATGACAACGAACCAACTGCTGTGTGGAAGAGGAGTCTCATGAAAGGATGAGGGACTTGAAAGGGAAAATTCCTTAACCCCTGTCTTACTAACTATATTATATTTTATAAGTTTTATGCATGAAATGCATGAGGATATGCTTTGCATATATAGAATATTGAAAATTATATATTTATAATGAGCCACTAATGATAATCATTGCATTGGTGTTGGCATTAGTGGAAAAACCAACGACGACATGGACCTAGCTGAATATGTTGCTGATGCTGATGAATGTGACTAGCAACCCTATGGAAAAAGGGAGGAGGCAACAAGTCCATAAACAAAAGTTCGTGAGCAAATTCTGTAATCTCCTGCAAAGGACCAACCAAATTGGTCATGTCAAGGGTGTAAGTAAGATCCATGAAGGTAAGAGTTTGATTATGACAAATTCCATGGAGTGGTAAAGGTAAGAGACCTCATACCATGTGGATATTTGAATATAGAAAGGTGTCATGCCTATATATGCTGATGATCTTGATTATAGTAATGCATCCTATATGAGGTAGTCATGGTTAGGCCATGGTGTGTTGGATGCATAGTATTCCTGAATCAATGCAAGGTAGCATTGAATGGATATGCATTAAAAAAGATTTTATAAATCTTGTAGTTATGCATTGAATGTATGCATATGAAGGGTGTGAGTGAATTATTGCATAAGTAAAGGTGCAAATGTTGTGATGCATTGCATGAGTGCATTGAGATGAGTGCATGTGATATTGTGAATAACTAATGGCTGAAATGATGAATTGATGATAATTCTGGAACGGTTTCAAAGGATTTTATGAATGCAGGATAGTAAGTGCATAAAGAGGATAGTCAGGATCAATTGGCTGCAGGAAATGCTCTATGGAAGAGCAAGGTGGTACAAATGATACACTTGTGAGGTAAGGAGTATCTAAACATTTCATTTAATTGCATGAATGATGTGACTATGCCTTGAAAATGTTAGTATGATAATGATTGCATGAAGTAAATGAGTTTTGGTAATATTGATGTGACTAACAGCTGGAAGTGTTAGAATAATCAACCCATAGTATTTACCCACTTAGACATTATTTCACTTATTTTGTCTTATTTGCCTAGTCCATGAGTCCCACCATGTGCAAGTTGCTAATTGCCTATCCATAGAGGTCAAAATTGCCATCTTTGACTCATGTAGCACCCTTGAGATCTT